>PVJS01020612.1:0-18232 GCA_004027185.1 Glis glis | reverse complement strand
TTTATTTGTGAATTTGGAGCACCAGTGTTTAACTATGACATATTAGTTGACCTTCACAAGAGCGCTGTGAGAAAGGAAATATAAGTATCCCTATTGATGAAGAAAGGAGTTGTAACACTTTTCCAAGGTCACACACATGTGTTAAATTCGATTTTCTTATTATTTAGGTATGGCAAAGCCAACAGACTGGGAGTTGAATGACACAGAAAAGACAGTTTGTGACACATATCTCAGTATGTGGAAGCGCTTGGGAAGCTCGGATCAGTCAGGAGGCAGCAGAGAAGGGGAAATGTGGGCAAGGTCCTTTACTACAGTTTCTGCAGGAAGGAATGGGCGAGGCAGGGCAGGCCTCACAGGATTGGCTAGTTTTAATGAGTTGAGTGGGCTCCAGGCACAGATGTTGTTCCTAGTTGTCTAGTTCCTGGCCCTGGGGTGGTTAGCAGGTGGGTAGTCCAGAATGTGAGAGCTCAATACAGGAGGTAGAGGGGGGCATTGGCTCTGGATTGGTTGGTTTGCACTTGAAAAGCACTCTCATGCCTTGTTTACTATCTCTGTGAAAGGCTAAGCCTGGGAGGGGTGGTCACTCCAAGGTCTGCAAGACCCCAGATGTCAAAGCATCAAAATACATAAAATAAGCTGAGCATTTTGGTACACACCTGTAATTCCAGTGCTTAGAAGGCTGAGACAGGAGGATCCCAGGTTCGAGGATTCAGCAAGTACTGAGACTCTCAGCAACTTAGTGAGACCCTGTTTCAAAACAAAAAACAAAAAGGACTGGGGGTGTAGTTCAGAGGTAGATGCCCCTGGGTTCAATCCTCAGTACAAACAACAACAACAAAAAGACCAGCAACCTCAGCAACCTAAGGAGACTGTCTCAAAAGAAAAAAATAAAATAAGGCTGGGAGTGTAGCTCAGAGGTAGAATGCCCCTGGTTCAATACTTAGTACCAAAAACACAACACAACAAAAAACAAACAACAACACATAAAAGACAGGGTAAATTCACCAGCTTTTAAGTTAAGTACATACTGGTTTCTTGACTCAAATCCAAGTTCTTAACCTTTTTTGTAGGACGAATGCAGGGGCCTAGGAGAGGGGATCTGAGAAGCCCAGAGGACCTACAAGTGGTGGCTGGTTTGTTTATTATCATAACTTGGTCGAGCTGGTTTATGGAATGAGACCAAGGCCTCACCTCCTCACATGTCTTTGCACACTGAGCCTCCATTACCGGCAGTGTCCTCAGTTCTCCTGACAGACCGACAAACCATACAAAGTGCTACCAGGAGACCAGCAGAAAAGAGGGCAGCGAATCACAAAAGTTAGGTGGCCTTGGCTGGTTTGGCCTGGCTTTGTAAAAACAAACCCCCCTTCTGTCTGAGAAGGAATTTCCAGAATCGCTAGTACAGTGAAGGCTAATGATTTGAGAGTTGCTTTGGGCCCAGGTTATCACAGATCCTTGAAGTGAAGAGAAATTTCTTGCCCTGACTGTTTCCCCTAAGTGCCCTCAGGCCCAGTGTGAATCAGGGCAGCTTGGAAGGGGAAGGCCAGAGAGGGAGGAGGAGCAGTGGCGCCATTTTGATTATGTTCCGTAATGGCGCCAGGATTCTACTTCCACTCCACACCCTTTCTTTGGCCCCAGCGGCTGCACAGTCCAGTTCATTGCCAGAGTATCTGCCTCGTGGCCAGATGTAGAAAGGTAAGCAGGAGCCAGGGATTGAGGGGTGGAACAAAACTGCTAGTGCTCTTCTAAATTTGGGAAGGATCAACCCAGAGTTACTTTGTAGAGAAAAGTCATTGTAGGAGAACCTGTTTCTCATTTAGTCGACAAATTAATTGCCTTTTTACACATGTAACTCTGAATTGTTTACCAATGTATGACATTCCTGAAATTTCACAAGCTCTCTTTAAATAGCACACTTTATTTTCAGGCACAGTTGAAGAAGTCAGTTAAAATCAATTTTGCTTTTGAGAGAAGATTCCGTTTTATTTATTTGTGGCAGCTGGCTGACTTGCTGTAGGTGAGGATTATTGCATATAAGTTCAGTTAACTAGAACTTGATTGATAAGATGAACCTTGATAAATACTGCCAGCATTTTATGTCATGGAATAGTAAGTTCATACCATTTTTATGAGTGTGAATATGAGTGTCAGTCACTTTTTAAAATAAAAACAATTTGGTTTTCTTAAAGAACATCTTTCACTAGGAAGTTTGAAATCCTTAAAATGGAAGATGCAGGAGAATAAATGTCTCATCTTAATACGGTGGAAGGTTGCTTTGAGAATGGACGTATCAGAGTCCTTCTTAATGAATTCTGCCCAGAAGATGGAGCAAATATGCCAAAACGATAATGAATAAGTACAGATATTAGAGTCAATACATTCTTCTTTTTTTTTCTGGTGCTGGGGATTGAACCCAGGGTCATTCTACCTCTGAGCCACACCTCCAGCCCTATTTTATTTTATTTTTATTTTGAAACAGGGGTCTCACTAAGTTGCTAAGGGCCTGGCTAAGTTGCTGAGGCTGGCCTCACATCTGCAATCCTCCTGTCTCAGCCTCCCAAGTATTAGGATTACAGGTGTAATACATTCCAAAAGTGGAATGATGCTCTCAGGGTAGCAGAAACATTTGAATAATGGAGCCAAGGAGTGCCCACCATTGTGGTATGAGTTATTATTTTTTATAGGTTTTAATATCTGATTTGAAGCAATAATCACTATTGTTTAAAACAAACTCTATTTTGCTAAGGTTACTCCCTTATAATTTAATCAAAGAAAGGTTGGGAGGAAATTTGCTTTTGTGAAATATTCTGATATTGTAGTAACTTTCAAAGTGAGCCAAAGGGCATCTTGTCTTATAAACAACTGATTTTGCGGATGGTTGCATTCATAGCAAAAAAATGCTATGACTGGTCTAAAACAAAAAGTCATTGTTCTCTGTAAAATACGTTTGAATGATAGTCCTTTATAAAATATAGTTGGAGCGTATCTGAATTTTTCTTTGGGAAACCTCTGTTAGAAAACAGCTCTCTTTGGAAAGACTAAAATTAAGAGCTATCTTACATTCACAGACTGCTTCAATCATTTGCTTAATTTTAAGCTCAATTTGCTCTGGCAAGTTTTGGATTTGGGGTTGGGTTCCTCATGAGTATGGTTTGCTGGTGGTTTTGTGTCTACAGAACATGGATGGTTTCCCATCTGGACAGAGAACATTAGCCTTGAGTTAAAGGATCGGGCAGACTCAGAAGAGGGAGGAAAAAAAAAGATTCAGACAGACAGATGCTAGTGTAAAGGGGTTCTTGCTTTTCATTACTCATCCCCTGAATCCTAGGATTAGGCTGTCCCACTGTTTTCTGTTTTAGACTCCGATGGTCTTTATAAATTTAATACATATGTAGTAATTCTTTGTAGTCACCAACTAAAAGGGTTTAATCAACCTCCAGGAGTTTTAGAACTGTTCTTTGTAGTTTTAATAATATGTGGGTCAGTAAACAGGGCATCTCCACTTGGAACATTTTTGTTGATGGTGAGGGGCTCCCAAACCAATCCGAATGTCTTGTTTGATATTCTAAGGATAATATATTTCTGTGCCCTGGATAATAAAATCATGTTCTACAAGTTCCCTTAAAGGTATTTGACTTTCAGAGGTCTTGAAGAGTCCTGTTCATTGCAGTTACAAATCTGTGATTCACCGATTCATCTTTAGGACTTAGGAATGACTTGGAGATGTACCCTAGGGAACACATTGACCCCTTAGCTGGTGGGAGATAGAATGTAAACACTGTTAATGCTTAACCTTCTGGGGAGACTGAGTAGGGAACACCAGGGCAGCCTGTTCTCCTTCAGTAATCACAGCTCAGCTCTGTGACACCTTCCCAAGGGGACCAAACACAAGAGTAACTTGGGTGATATTTCAGATTAGGAAACTCACTGATGGAAAGCTCACCTATTCTTCCTGCATTGGCAGGGATCTCCCTAAGTTGCTGAGGTCCTCGCTAAATTGCTGAGACTTGCCGCAAATCTGTAATCCTCCTCTCTCAGCCTCTCAAGTATTGAGATTACAGGCGTGTGCCACCATGCCCGGCTTGCCTTTCTGATCTTTTACTGCTTTCTCCTTTGTTAATCTCTCCAAAGTCTTGCATCTTTGAAATAAAAAATCCTGCCATCTTGGCAACCACTTATTCTCTGCTGCCTTTTGACACTTTTGTCTTATTCTGAGGGACATCGGCGTCTGTTATCACTCTGACTGGTGAGCCTGGCATCTTGAAGTCAGCCCTTGAAATCTTCACTTCTCTAGCTAGGTTGGCTGATAGATTCTGTGCACGTGTTGCTGCAAACACAGAACTTACTAGTGCCCCTACTTTTGTCAGCTCTCCCAAGTCATTCAGAATAGTGCAAGTAATAGAATTTCAAACCTTAGAAGGCCATCAATATAGTAAACCCAAAGCTATAGCACTGGGCTTCATTGAGCTAGAAATCAGTGTGTGTGTGGCCATGAGGTGTCCTGCCTCAGACAGTGCAGTCATGCGAGGTGAATATGGTTCTCATTGTAAATACCTGCACTCTCTTTGAGTGCATGAGAAGACACAAATAATTCCTAGACAGATAGGAAGCTGTTTCAGATTTTATTATACCTTTTCCCATAGCTAACCTATCATTTCAAAACAAAGAGGAGATTAGCAGGATTACTTTAGAAGACAGTTTCACAAACGTTGCTCTTGGGAGTATAAATTGCAATGAAGTTTATGGAGGGCAATTCAGAATATATTTTAAAGGACTTGAAAGGCTCAGACTCTCTGAACGCAATGATTTCACAGATTTGAATTTACTCTAAAGAAGAAAAACAAAACACAAATATGCAGAACAATTTATATTTCAGGATTTTTTTTGTGGTACTGGGGATTGAACCCAGGGGTATTTTACTTCTGAGCTCCAAACCCAGCCTGATTTTATTTCTTATTTGTAAACAGGGTCTCACTAAGTTGCAGAGGGCCTCACTAAGTTGTCGAGGCCAGCTTCGAACTTGTGATCCTTCTGTCTCAGCCTCCCAAATACTGGGATTACAAGCGTGCACCACCACACCTGGCTCAGGATTTTTTTTTTTATTGCAGAGTTAATAATAGTGAAAAAAATCTCTGAGTCCAATTGAGAATGATTAAGTAAATTATGCAAAATATATATGATGAAAAGCACATATGCATTTAAAGTTATTTTTATATTAAAAAGCTGAAAGGAATAACTAACTCCTAGTAATAGTTATTTCTTGGTAGTATATGGGAAAAATTTATTTTCTTCATTATACTTTTCTTTGTTTTACAGCCTTTTCTGCCTTAATTATTGATTTTTAAATGAGAAACATAGTATAAAGATCAAAATAAGAAGTGTTCGTTCTCATTATTCTTAAACAGAATGAGCAATATATTATTAATTTGAATTTGGGGGAGATTGTTCATCTTATTGACTAAGAATTTTACTTTTTTCCTGTTTTCTATTGTGAAGCCCAGCTTCTATTGATTTTACTATTTATTAGCCTCTGATTCAAAGTGGATAAAGAGAGAAGAGAAAGCAGGCCCCAACTCATAACACCTTCTGGTGGGCTGTTTTTGCATATAGCCTTTATTAGTAAGATGTAAGGGAAAGTCTTTTAGTTAAGAAGTTGTTTTTAAAATAACCTGTTTTCAGAGATCGTTGAAGTGCTGAGGTTACATGAGAACCAGCCCCAAGTCTTATGATGATTTCTGATTCTTTGTCTCATGGAGGGGACGATTCAGGAGCAGAACCCAGATGAACAGGACATGGGCATGCCCTCCTTGGGTGGGCGTGGCTTCTGGAGAGTTCCTTCTGGAACAGAATTCTGGAGAGAAGAGATGTTTGAAACAAATGACTCAGGCATCTTCTTTTCCCCCTTAGCTTCCTTTTCCTCCATCTTAATCTCTTCTAAAAGTTTCTCAACCACATACTTGATCTGCTTGAATATTTAACACATTTTAATTATAGAGTACGATGCAGGAAATGCCATGTTCCATATAATGGTGATGATGATGGTGATAATGATAGGCTGGAAAATTAAATCCATATATTTAGTAAAAAGAATTGTATTCCTTATACATGTACGTTCTATTTAGTAGGTATTTAGACATTTCTGTTTTTGTCATATGAACACATTTACTAACACGAGCCTTGTGGATGTTTTGGTTTTGGCTCACAACACTGTAACTGTCAGATAAAGGGCATGTGTATTCCAGTCTTGGCTTTTTATCTTTTTAAATGTCTGATGGCTGAAAATTCCTCTTTCAGTTGTCTTTGTGAAGGCTGGACTGAGTTGATCTGTGTCTACTTGATTAGCCTATTAGATGATGTTCTTAAGTACTGTTGTGCTCAATGCCCAGCATTATCTTATTCAAGTTGGAGGGTTTGAAGCTGAAGTCTCGTAGCTGTGGTCCCCTTGCTTATCAGGCTGTTCACTCATGACTGTGTCTACTCTGCAGGATGGGTAAACTTCTAGGCCCTTCATAAGGAAGTGGAACTCCTCTAAGAAGAGCATTCTGGTCCATCAGGATCATTTCCAGTACAGTGTCTTGAAACTTCATCTGCCTCTACACCAGATCTGTCATGAGACACAGTCCCACACTCAGAGAGGTACTCAGTGGCTGTGATGCATTTTAGAAAGCATTTAGATTGCCTAATATTGGGTAGTCTTCTTGAGATATTTGCAAGAGACTTATGGAACATAGATACTTTTATACCCACTGAGCATGTTTTATTTTTTTCTGATTATAAAAGCAAATGATGTTCATTGTAGAAAATTTGGAAAACCAATACACATTAAAAAAGAAAGAAAATTAGAATTACCTGCAACTTGCTAACATACAGGTAAATATTGTTAGTATTCTGTTGTATTTTTATACTTTTTCCCTCTGTATATTTATTTATTTAGCACAGTCGAGATCCTGAAGTACTGTGTTTTCTTTTTTCACAACCATTATATCCTTACTCTTTCCCTTAGCATTAAAAATTCCTCTGAAATGTATTTTGCACATATGATATTTAATCAAAGAATCTCCCTTTTTGGACATTTAGGTTATTTGCAGTTGTTAATTATTATAAATAATGACGCATTGAACATCTTGTGTGTACATTTTTGCACATATACTTAACTAATTCTTTAGGACAGATCTGTAGAAGTGGAATTTCTGAGTCAAATGATATGTTTTGAAAGTTTCAAATTTATATTTCCTCGGGCGTTTTAAAAATCAAATTTATAGAAAATCAGGTTGGTTTTCTTGGAAACGATGCTTAGAGTGGGAAGATTGTAGAGCTTTACAACATAAGCACTTAGCCTTTGTTCTGATCGCCTGATTAGCCGTAATGGTCCAGACTCCTGGCACGATCACTTCCACTCTTTGTGCCTTAGATGCCTCGTTTTGTGGAATAGTTAAACAATACCAACTCCTTTTCTTGTTGCCTTTTAGAACAAACTTGAAGTAGGCTGATTGACAAGAGTTTTCAAAGTACTTTAGTTTTTAGTTAATTTAAAAAGTGCAGTGGAAGAAGAAGTAGTGCCAATCTGGTTGTTTACTTTGTGTTAGCGAACCGAAATCAGATGTTTGGGCCTCCAGTGGTTAGAGGTTTGGCTGGGAAAGCCGGAGACAATGAGACTGGCCAAAGCAGCATTTACTGTTCAGTATAATTTCAAAGGTATGCTAAGAGAAAGAAAGCTCAGCCAAGAATTTATGAGTCGGTCAGAGGCGAAGTTGAGAGCTCTCACCTGCTTCAAGGAGGACGGCTTTGGATGAGTTCATAAGTATGCATGACACACCGCTACAGTCTAACTTTATGACTTTTAATGACTCCGACCACCTAATCACTTGTGAAAGGATGTGCTGGAGTTTGCCTTCACTCAGCTTGACAAGGTGATGGGAGGCATATATCTTCCTTACATGAAAACACTTGTCAGTTGCATCATATTTGGTAAGACAAGCACCAATGTCACCTTGGGGGGAAAGAAAAGTAACTCAGCTGACATCCAATGCATATGAGTTTCCAATATGCTGCAACATAGCCTAATTTCAAGTGAAATATGCAAATACACCCTATTTTGTCTGTAGTTTTTATTTTCCTGATGCTGGCTCTAAGTGCCACATCTTCTGCTGATGGAAACATTGTGTAACTTCTTCTGAGCTGATGCATATTTAAATACTCAAGGCGAAGACTTCTCAGCCTTTGAGTAGGAGCAACATGGCAAGCCAAATGCAAATCTCCCAGCCACCTGTCCGTTTTTTGTTTGTTTTTGTTTTATTTTTGGACTCGGACTGCACTTATATAACTGGTTTGCTTTAGTTCAAACTGCTGAATTTTAGACTTCTTATGGATAGTAGGTCAGTGGAGTGAAGTCAGGGCTTATTAGGGGGTAGGACTAAGCTACATGGACAGCCGAAGGATGGCTGAGTGCGATGTGATAATGGGGTCTGGGTAATGGAGTTAGATCACAGCTCCATATGAAGTCTTTTTCTTATTCCTTTTGCTAAACTTTTCAGAAGAATACTACAGCAAGTATGTTTTGTAATTCTTATGGTGGGTTGATATATTTATTGGGTTTTGACTTCTAAACTATGGACATTCGGATCCAACAGAAAAATATTATGGTTCAGGTGAATATTCTAAATAAGGATAGTGGGGTGGATGGTTTTCAGAGGGGTGGAGTCCTGTTTCCTAGGGCAAGGAAAAGGAAAGTAGGAGATGGGGCTGCTGTTGAAAAGGTTTTGGATTGGTGGAACAAAAGAAGTAAGCCACTGGAATATTTTGTGTGACCACATTGCTCATTGCTGGTATGGTCATATTGTGTCCCATGGAAAACAAGAAAAGCACTTTGCTGACCATCAGACTTCACCTTAGAGAAGATCCTTGTTAGAACGGGGATGAGTGTTCTTTCTGTGTATCAGTGAGGACCCTATCGGCAAAAGAGTTCCATTTGAGTTTTCCAGTTTATTGTGAGCTTGTTAAGTCCAACTCCCTAAAGTGTGCTCTTTTTTTTTTTGGTTATTTCTTTGTTTTGACTATATATACATGGATCACAGCTGATATTCTCTTGCAACAAGCCAGCTAGCTGTTACAAATAGAGTTGGTCCAAGGTTCCATTTTATTTCAAACATATATATCTCCTAAGCTACCTGTACTTAGTCACTTCTGAGTGGCTAGACTGGACCTTTCCCCCAAATGACTTGTGGAGTAGAATTTTGCCTATTTTGGAGGCAAAAATTGCTGATGGGGTTGCTAATATGTGAAGAGCAAACTAAGGTTTTGTTTTCAATCCGATATCACTTTAGATTTCAGTGATTCTCGTCTTGAAGAAATGAGTCCAGTTGATGTGCGTGCGAAGCCAACTTATTTCATCAGTCAGGCGCCAGAAGAGTCCCATTGCCAGGGTCTGAGGCTGATCTGAAGTCCATTCCATGCTAATGCAAACAGTTAATGGTTTATATAGTTTTTAGAATGTCAAGGAATAAAGATCCAGCTGCCTGTAATTGTCCCCATAGCAGCCTAAGATAAACATGCAGACGGATATGCAATATAGCCCTACACACTCAAAAAGAGTTTTCAGATACTCCCAAACATCTAGAATTGGAAGGCTCACTGTGAGGACACTGTCCTAGAAAATGATGAGTAAAAATTACATTTTTTGAATGCATCACAATTCAACCAGGGACAAAATGGTGTCATGTTTATATTTTTGGCCACTCATAGAAATATATATTTTGTTTCCTTTTTTAAAGCCACTAATCAGAACATGTGATAGAAAGCCATGGAGTCTACCGTGTTAATGAAAACATTGCTTTTGGGGGCTGGTAGGCCATGTTGAAAATTTTCAATTTAAGTTTCAAGTCTCTGTTTCTTCCCCAAACTTGACATTCACAACTATGTAAAAATATTAGCATTACTTTACTCTTTCTTTTTCAAAAGTTGTTGAAAGTTGTATTTTGGTGATCATCCCATTATGAGTTTCATTTTTTAAAATGAGAAGTCATTTGAAAAATGAAGTATCACTATTAATCTGAGATGAAATACTATTAATCTGAAATAAATGACATGAATGAAAAACTTTTACTTGTCATGCAATTTCCAGTTACAAGATAGCCAGGGAAAATGATCTCCTTTAGAGTTTATTATTGTGCGGCTCCACATTCGGTCTATCGGTTACACATTTCCAGCACTTGCTATTGTTCAGGGGTGGAGGAGGCAAACAAAGAGAGCGCATCGAACTGTCACATGACTGTTTGGGGTAGTCATGAGCAACATTTTCTTCTTGTATGAAACAATAACATTTAAATTTTGTGGTTATGTATCATGAATGTCTGACAGCAGAAACCATTGTGATTGGCAGGCGGTAGATTAAATTTATGGGTTTTAGGCTTTTTTTTTTTCTTAATAAGGATACCTTGAGAAAGTCCAAGGGAAATGAAAGTCAGTTTTGTCATCTCACACAGATTTCAAAGGCAGGGGGCTACACCAGGGCTTGAAAGGTCTATATTACACCGCTGCTGTCTAGCCATACTTGACAATGAGACATACTGTATTTGCTCACGGTGCTGGAGTTTATCATGCAAGAAGAGTAATTATATTTGAATTGTGTCAGCCAGCCACCCTAAAATGAAGGAACGTCAACGAATGTTGCTCCAAGGAGAAGGAGATGATTAGTTATAATTATACTCAGTGTCCAAGAAAAATGCTTCATTCCTTCACTCTGTTGCAAAGGGGAGAGGGAAAAAAAAACCCAACAAAAAAATTTTCAATACTTCTCAGTATTTTTTGAAACTTTTAAGGTGGCCATTTATTGTAGAAATTTCAGATAAGTTCTCTGGCATGACCATTTAACTATCTGGGAACTTGGTTCATCTGTGCATAATTTTATAGTCTTAAAAATAGATAACATGGAATACATCTTTAGATTTTTCTTCCTTGCCATTTGTAGACAATCTCGTAACAGGAGACAATAGGAAGCAAATTTCCTAATTCGCCTGTGATTTCATCTACATAGTGCAAAGGTATAAAATATGGCTTTATAGTTACTCATGAATATGGTAATTTGATGTATAATTCTAGCCAAACGAACTGTTTGAGATGAATAACAGAGTATTGCTACTTGTGTATATGTGTGTGGGGGTGTCAGTGAATGGTTACCTAATTTTCCATTCATATCCTAAAAATGCACATTTGAAGTTTATGTGTCTTGGAGACATTTTAGTTCATGTGTTTTGTTGTATAATGTTTCTTATGTGTAGCTTCCATAACTAGCTTAAAGTGAGAGCTTGGGGGATATGAATTTATTGGTTAATTATGTTTCATAGTGGTTGATTTCTATAACTTCTTATGTGTAACTTTGGGGTAAATTTCTCAGGTCAGCAATTTTTTTATTATGTTGAGGTGATCGTATAGTTGATGAACTTGGATTATCTCTCAAATAAGTTATTTTTTGTTATGAGAATTAACTTCATTTAAAATTATTGACATTTGCATGGCTTTGATAATCTCCCAAGACAATCTCATGAAGTCAGCATCATAGGTAATAGTAAGATGAGTAGAGACAATAGATTTCAAAGGGGATAGCGTTGATGTATTTGCTGAAAAAACAAATTAGTACTTGCCATCTTTATATAGTATTTCATCCAAGCTCCTTACAATGAAGATGCAGGTCAATGCATTTTAAAATATTGCTTCTCTTATCTAAGTAAGAGAGTATATGAATTCTGTAACTATAACTAATCAATATGTACTTATTTTCATTGGAAATTGAAACAATAGTAAAGTATTTTCAAAAGTACTGTAATGATTAAAGTCAAAGAGATTCTCTAGCATGCGGTTAGATAACTATATGGATCATTCAGAATGGCCTTGTTTAACAAAATATTTTATGGCCTTATATTTAACAAAGTAGTTTACCTATCATAGGATTCTGCAAACTCTTATTAGACAATGTGCACAGTATAACTGTGTCTGGTCCATAGAAAATGAATCAGGGACATGACATGGTCTTCGGTCAGAAAACACCCTATTATTTCATTTGAAACATCTAGGTTATTGAGATAGAATTCATTCAAAGAAATGAGAAGAAGAGTATTTACCTATCCATATAGATATGTGTGTGGATATATTTATTTATACTTATATGTATATTTCAGCTACTGAGTCCATGCACACATATAGCAAACTGATGAAACTGTTGCTTGATGTCACTCTTCCTGTCCCAGCTGGTGCAGGCCATCTTGTGACAATCTTGATTTTGTAATAATGTGCCATGCAAGCACTCTTACTGCAGTGAACTCTTCAGATGGTCTTTCCTTGTGATTTGCTTTTTTGTGTGTGTTTAAATGTCATGAGACCCATAAATCAATTTTTGAAATGTGAAATTTCTGTATACTTTTAAGTTTCCCAAGTTTTACCAACTATACTAAATATCATTTAAGGATATCAGCAATCTATAGTTTCTTGCTATGTCTTTTTAAGTATCAATTTCTTTGTTTTCACAGGGATTTAATGTTTAGATATGTCTGGAAACATCCATTAACGTTTTTCCTAACATTAGTAACTATGGCTCAAAAGTCTTTATTCTTTCTTTTTTTGGTCCAACACACAGAATTGAGTTAATCATGCTCCTCAGTAATGGCCCACTATGTCATAGATTGGTTGATGCAAGTTTCTCTTTTATTTTATTTAATTTCCCCACTTAATCCCTAAGCTCCACTCCCATTTCCCCATTGCCCCATAGACCTCTGCTCTAATGTGTGTGTGTGTGTGTGTGTGTGTGTGTGTGTGTGTGCGCACTGGGGATTGAACATGGGCCTCATATATGCTAAGCATACATCTACCTCTGAGCTACACCCCCAGCCCTGCTCTATCATTTTTCATGTATGTTCTTGTAACATTTGTGATCTATGTGTAAAATTACATATACATGTAATATGTATATAGACTTAAATTTATATCTATTCTGCATTTTCTGTATAGACTTAAATTTAAGTATGCACTTAAAATGTATGGTATTGTTTGATTTTAAAATAAAATTTAAAATTTATATAAGTGGTATTGTGCTATAAATGTCACTTAGTTTCTTACTTTTAAAAAGTGAAGCATTTGGGTTTTGAGCTATTTCTATGTTGCTAAATGCAGACCTGGCTGGAGCTCCGACCCGACTTTGTACTCCATTATGTGCACATATGATGTTTCACCGTTCCCTAGAGATGGAAACTGCCTTTCCTCTTCTCTTCTTGACCATAGGCAATGTTTTCAAGAACAGCCCTACACACGTTCCTTTGTGGATCTGTGAGGATGTGTATTCAGAAGGATTGTGGGATGTGGGATGTGGGATGTGTGTCCATTTCCTTTAAATAAAGCCTTTTTCCCCTCTAAATTGTGACTGATGAATGCATTCATACTGGTTTACATTTGGGGACTAACCAGAATCTTTTCTCCCACTTCCTTGGGGTTCAAAATGAGATTTATGGATGTCTTGGAAAGAAAATGTACCCCTATATCCTCCCTTCACATAACCTAATTAGATAGTGGTATAAGTAAACAATACTTTTTATTTTTTTTAATTAGAAATAGGGGCTAAGGGGTAAATAGGGGCTCCGTGGTAGAGTGCTTGTCCAGCATGCACGAGGCCCTGGGTTCAATCCCCAGCCCTGCAAAACCAAAAAAGTTGAAAAGATTTACATTCGATTGTATAAAATATTTATCTTAGTATTGCAATCAATAGGTCTATTTTTACAAGTAGAATGTTAATTGTGGTGGTTCTGCATTTACTTAAATGATTAATACAGTTTCAATGATACGGTTGACCACTTGAATGTATTTCTTGACCTCATTGCCCACTGATATGGTAAACAATCAGCAAAAGAATGCCCCAAATGGCCCATTGTGCATTTTGTGTGTGTATGAGTACCTGAGCTCTGTTTTCTTCTTAGCTTGTCCCTATCAGAAGGTCTTCACACATACTTTCTGTCTTCTAATTGAAGCATCCAAGACGGTAGCTTCAGAAAAGAAGATAAAATGCTGTTTGATGAATAGTATCACTTGCTAAATACTTTTGTCAAGCCCCATTCCCCGAAGAGCACCCATCGGGTGAGTCCTAGGCTGTGTGGTGTGGCACGGATGGCATGGTTTGTGTACTGGGCAGATAGACCTCGTACCACATGGTTCTCTCCATGTGGGACAAGCAGTGACCACACAGCTAAGCCGCGAATCTCTGATTGGCTTCTGATGAGGAATCGCATAAATTATAAAATTATTGTAAGGGTTATTTTTCTTTCATACTTTATTCTCCTGTCTTTCCCAGTATATCTGCAGTCTGAATATCTAAAAAAACTGCAATAAAATGATTATTAGGAAAGATGTGTTATTTAGCTTGGTCATAAGAAAGCTACCATATGGATATTCAGATAAAAACCAAATGATCATTTCTTAATTTAGAAGATTTAGTTATGCTTTCAAACAATATCATTTGTTTTTTATTAATCTATTTAACAGAAGAAGTTAACTCTCAGGCAGTCTGCTGTATTGATAGCTCTCTGCCCTAACTTTATTGGATAGAAACAGTGATTTCTTTTTCTATTTCCATTTTAAGTTCTCTTAGTGTATTTTTTAAAAATAACTGACATTAACATTGCTTTATGTAATATTATTAAGCCACTCTCTAAAAAAACTAAGTGTTTTTACAGACTTCATAACAATAAGAAAAACCCAACTCTTTAACTTTTAATGTACATCTTATTAATGATTCCTCACGCTCTCTTTGGAATTGAAAAGTCCTTTCTGGCTTGTGTTGGGGTGGGCATGGTTATTAATTCATTAGGGAATGGTGGATCCAGTCTTAGGCTCTTCTGCCTTTCTTTGGTCCTGGGAGCCATGGAGAGAGAGGAGGAGGGGTGGTGGGGGAAAGACAGTGAAGGGAAGAGGGAGACAGGGAGACAAAGCCTGAGAGGGAGACGATGACATTAGAGGTGACACATAGCTATCATGAGCTTCCTCAGTCTGAGGGGAAGAATAATGAAGGGTTTTCCCTGCCTTCTACAGCCCGAGGACAACCCTATGGCCACAGCACCTTTTCTAATCCCATTTTCTGTGTGCTGCATGTCATAATCTGTAAGGCACTGGTTCCAAGTGAAAACACTGAATCCAAACAGTGACGAGGTCTTGTATTTATTTGCACTTTAAAACTAGCTTGTGTGGGAAAACTTACTTATAAAAAAAAAAGAGAAAGAGGGACAGCAGCAAAACAGTACCACAACTATGTTGACATTAAAGTGGAGTCATTGGACCCAGGGAGCCTGAAATTTTAGTTCTCTGATTTATAGTGACATTTTACCAATGAGAGAAAAGTGTGTGGTCCCTTTAAAAACTTTTGATGAAAATCCTCCCCCCACTGGAATATCTTTGTTTCATGCAGTTTAGGACTCTGTGTAAGTACCTGCCCTGGAGTACTTTAGCTGACCCTAAGTACCCCAAGGTCTGCAGGACCTCACAGGTTATAGCACAATGATTCCAAGTGGGACAATATTCCTAGAGGTAGCACATAAAAAGCATCAAGATTATAAACTGCGTGTTGTTTTGTACACGAAGACAAAAGATAAAAACCAATAGGAAGGATCTGTACATGGAGCACGTTGACATAGCCACTTACAGCTTTCCTCCTGCAGCCTGGTGAGTAGAGCAGTCATTGGGTTAAATGATTGTATCATTCTGTAAGGAGACAGTTGATGGTTTAAAAATATGCAGAGTCTCTGTGTGTGTTTTGAAGGTATGAACAGTATTTGTAAACTTCCTGGGAGTAACAGGCAAGGAAGGCCAGATAAGGGGTAGGGCAAGGAGATGATTCATTAGTGTGACAGTAAGGAGGGAGGGGGCAGAGCAGGGATTGGAAACAGGCGGATTTCTGGGAATAGCGTTGGTGTGAGTCTGTCTATTACGGAGTGTACTTGCCAGACCATAAGGAAGAGAAACTATTGGAAGGAGTGTAATCTGTCCCTTTTACAAATGCTGATTAATCATTATAATTTATATGTCTCATTGATATAGAAAAATGGTGTTTTGAAAAACGTCATTATAATTCTATCAGCAATATGTTCACTATTTTATTCCTTCTTCAAAGATTGGCCACTAGAGATGTGCTAAGAATTTATTGTAATATTTTATAATAAAATGGCATTCACTTTTTGCAGATATAGAACAAAATTAATAACTCATTTTGATTTAGGTTGCCTAACTAGAAATACATTGTAACAAAGTAATAATCATTAATATTAGCAAATTTTTAATGACGTGTTTAAAATAATTTAAAAATAAAAAGTTACTGAAGTAGATACTTTTAAATGAATATTCAGTTTAGTTTCAAAAATTCTTATTATTTCATTGATTTTTCATTTGCTTGTGGCCAAGCTGTGTATATCCAACTTTTTTGTTGGTTCACTTTCTAAGGCTACACATTTACTTTATATCATTATGCAATAATACCAAAACAAACAAACAATGGCATTCTCTTTAGATTTAGTAGGCTTTCTTGACTGAAGATTAGAGGGATGGTTTAAAAATCCACAAATGCACAGTAAATGTTTTAACGTAATTTTGCCTATTGAAACAGCAATGGGACTCCTCTACTTTAAAATAATTTAGAATGAAGACATAGAGAAAAAAATTTTTTGCTGACCCAGCCAGTGAGCATCTGATAAGTTGGTCAAAAGTGCTGTTTGATTGTTAGAATTCTATAAGTGTATGGTGTCTGGTTCTTGTAATTTAGTTATTATTAGATATAGCCCATCAACTCAGAGGAATGATAAGCCATTCTTATCCCAATGAAAAACATACTTTTTAATCATCATTGTTTTATCCAGATTATAATTTGGCTTTTATATTTAATAGAATTTACTAATTCTCATTAGTATATAATGATTTCCCCTTCCCATCACTAGTTATTTATAAAGAAATAAAAGCATTACAGAGAGATCATTTCAGGTAAATTATCACTTCATGATGCATGTCTAATGAGATCTGGGCTTATCTAGTACATCCTCATTTCAGAAGGATTGATGGACACCTCAGTGGATAAATAAGCAGTGTTGCTTATGTGCATTACTAAGCTAATTCCCTGTTTTAAAACGTCTTAAATGACTTCATTTCAGAATAATGTGAATACTGTAATAGGCAGGTTTTTTAATTTCTGGAAAATTCTGCACGCAGACTTTGGTTTCATTTGAATGTTGTCAATAACTAGCTCTATGATGTCTGGACAATTCACTTGTTATGGTCAGACTTCAGATTCCTTATTTCCAAAATGAGGGCAGGGGACAAGAAGGCATTCCACAGTCCTTTTTCAATTTGAAAACTTCATGATATAGAAATAATTTGCATGAACTTAACTGAATGTTTATATAGAAAACCATAGTTACTTTGTGGTACAATTGAACATTGATTCGTTTTAGGCTTTTGGTATTGTTGAGAAAAAAGTTGAGATGTCCTTAATGACTCTGACCATTCATTTGGGTTGCTTCATTATCTGATAGTTGCTTAAAACTAAGAAGGGATACTGCCTGGTAGCTTGCAGTAACTTGGAAAATAACATCACAGTTTATCTGTTAGGAATGCACTGGTTGCAGGTGCCCAAGCTACATCTCAAATTACTTTAAGTGAACCATGGAGAATTTTTTTTTTTTGGACTACATAGCCATCCATTCAAGGATGGATCTACCCTCTGGTAGAGGTAGACTCGGGGTTTCAAATGATGTGCACAGGACTTTGTTTCTTTATCCATCAGCTCCATTTTCCTATTGGTTTAATTTTCAAGCAGGCAACTTCTCAATATGGTAGAAAAGAAGTGCCAAGAATACATCCTTTTGAATTTTGATCAAAAGGAAAAAGTCTTTCTTTTACAAGCATATACCAAATTTGATCAAATGTGAATCCTTGATCAGATTTTTGGAGGTAATGTACTTATTCATCAATGTGGTCAAGATGGGGATAGAGTATTTTGATCGTCCACATGAAGAGTCACGTGACCATCATGTGGCCACAGGCAGGTTTGCCCCTCCCCCAATCACAAGGAATGGGCTGTGCAAAGGAAAGAAGGATTCTTTCTTTTTTTAAGGTGTGTGTGTGTGTGTGTGTGTGTGTGTGTTTTGCAGGGGATTGAACCCAGGGTCATTCTAGCTCCCTTCTAGACCCCCAGCCCTTTTTCTTTTTTTTTTTT
>PVJS01020611.1:0-32389 GCA_004027185.1 Glis glis | reverse complement strand
GAGAGAGAGAGAGAGAGAGAGAGAGAGAGAGTGAGCTGAGGCTGGCCGCGAACCTGGATCCTCCGGTCTCCACCTCCCAAAGTACTGGGATTACAAGCGTGCGCCACCACGCCCAGCCCCGTCCTCTCCTCTTGATCCAGGTTCAGGCTCTTTTATTCCAACAAATACTTATTGCACACTTACTAATCATACATATTGGGGATGCAAAGATGAATACGGCTCCAGCCTTGGTGCAGGCAGCCTTCTGTATATACTACACAGGACTGTATACCACAAGAGGACGCCTCACGTAGTATATGCAAGGAATTTAGTGCACATCACACTGGATTGTAACACATTTCCTTTCCGTAGATTGTCAATTTTGGCCTTCTTTATGCACAGGAGTAAATACCGTTTTGTTCAGGTTCCTGCCTTTAATAGACTCAGTACTTTTGTAATAAGCTCGTAATCCCAGTACTTGGGAGGCTGAGACAGGAGGATTATAGGTTCATGGCCCTCAGCAACTTAGTGAGGCCCTGTTTCAAAATAAAATAAAATAATTAATTAATTAAAAAATAGGAGTGGGGGTATAGCTCAGAGGTAGAATGCCTCTGGGTTCAATCCCCAGGGAGGGAGAGAGGGAGGGAGGGAGGGAGAGAGAGAGAGAGAATATGAATGTATGTATGTATGTATGCATGTGTGTAAGCCCTTCATTGCAGAAATGCAGCTCTGTCTTGGGAGAAAAATGTGATTTAAATGTCCCCGACATATGCTATCATGGCTCAGAACAGGAAGAAATTAGCTTTATTTCAGTAACAACCAACAATCTACCACCTCTTAAATCAAACAAAAATAATTATCACCAAAAGAAAGAAGGGAGGGAGGGAGGAAGGGAGGAAGGAAGGAAGAGAAAGAGAGAAAACACCCTCTGGCAGGCAACATCCAGCAGTAATGGTTTCACACTCAATTTATCCGTAGCTGGTTTATAGGACAGCAGGGAGCTTGGAGTCCTGGTGTAGTTCCTGAGAACTTCAGAACGCTCCCCGCCTCTGCCTGCAGGTTGCAGTCGCATGTTCCTTTCGAATGGCCTTTAGCCTTGACTCCTCCTGTGTGGTTTTCTGCATGGGCTCCCCATTTTCCACCCCTTGCTGCATTAACTTGGACTAAATCACTTTCAGATTCTGGCTGATATCCTCAGAAGTTTGATCAGATTTTTCTTTTTTCTGATAGGCCGGTGCATTTGCATTCAGAAGCACACGGTAGCTAGCCATTTGAGCTTTATGCCCTAAGGATGCTGTGATGGGCAGATCCCAGTGATGGGCGCTGTTGAAGCTTTTAACCTTCTACACAGGAACACACTAGCATAGAAACAGTCTTAAATGCTGCTAAGTGGCCGGTGGGAAGCTTGCTTCTTGTACTGGAATGTCTTTCTATATGCATTTCCATGCGCTCACTTTAAGAAAAGGCACTGTTCAGTCTCATCTGTAAAACTGAAGGGGAGCCCAGCATGGTGGTACATGCCTGTAATCCCAGTACTTGGGAGGTTGAGACAGGAGAATTGCAGGTTTGAGGACAGCCTCTGCAACATAGTAAGACTCTCAGCAACTTAGTGAGACCCTGTTTCAAAACAAAAAAATAAATAGGGCCAGGGACATAGCTTGGAGGTAGAATGCCCCTGGGTTACACACACACACACACACACACACATACACACACACATTAAATAAATAAATAATTCAGGGATCTTCTGCAGAAATTATCAAAACAGCTGATAATTCAAAATACTCATTTTACTTCTTATGTTTACCTCTAGTTAATATCAGAATTTTTTTTATTCTGTCATTCAATTGCAATTTTTTATTCAGTCAGCCATAAGCAGCAAAGGGTAAGCCACCTGAGATAACTAACCTGTAGGTGACCTGAAAGGAGATGCTCATGGAGCCCGGAGACCAGTGACCCAGCTACTCCTCGGGTACAGTCACTCCAGCGATGGCATCGTGAAAACTTTCAAGACTCCTGATAATATTTTCAAGAGCATCTCTGTCTTAGAAATTTGCACCATGGAGCTGGGCGTAGTGGCGCACGCTTGTAATCCCAGTACTTGGGAGGCTGAGACCAGAGGATCCAGGTTCACAGTCAGACTCAGCTACTTAGTGAAGCCCTCCGCAACTTGTGAGACCCTGTTTCAAAATAAAGAACAAAAAATAGGGCTGGGGGTATAGCTCGGAGGTAGAATGCCCCTGGGTTCAATCCCCAGTACTGCAAAAAAAAAAAAAAAAAAAGAAAAAGAAATTTGCACCATGACCCAGACTTGGCACATCACAGTAGCAGAGTAGAGTCTGCAATCTCTCTACAAAGGATATAGTTTTTGGTAGCTTTGGGTTTATCGCTATTCCTGAAAAAAATTGATTGCTAATGTCTACTCGCTCTGGGCTAGAGAGGAAGTACTAAGAACTCACCCAGTGGTCCTCTCAGTCCAGGTTAATGCGGGCTGCCCTTTGTTCTTGCCAGCTACCAGAATTACCGAGGGACTATGAACTCACATTACACCAGGCACATCAGTGTGCAGACCCAGTCGGGCTTTTATTGTTGGTCATTTACTGTAGTTGAGGAAGGGCTGAGCTGAGGCGTGTAGACCTGTGAAATTGCCTTGCTGTGGTATAAACCAGCTTGGGATAAATTGACTGTGAAATCTTTACTGCTGGAGGCTGCCTGCCAGAGGGTGTTTCTTTTCTTCCTTATTCTTTTCTTTTTTTTTTTTCTTGGTGATAATTATTTTTGCTTGATTTAAGAGGTGGTAGATTACTGGCTGTTACTGAAATAAAGCTAATTTCTTCCTGTTCTGAGCTGTGATAACATATGTCGGAGACATTTAAATCACATTTTTCTCCCAAGATAGCTGCATTTCTGTAATGAAGGACCAATAGTCTTCTCTCTTCTCTTTCTTTTCTTTCTTTCTTTCTTTCTTTTTTTTTTGTGTGTGTTACTGGGGATTGAACCCAGGGGCTTTCTACCACTGAACTACACCCCCAGTCCTTTTGTTATTTTTTTGTTTGTTTGTAAACAGGGTCTCACTAAATTGCTGAGAGTCTCTCTAGGTTGCTCAGGCTGTCCTCCAACCTGCAATCCTCCTGTCTCAGCCTCCCAAGTACTGGGATTACAGATGTGCACCACCATGCCTGGCTTTTCGATCCCTTCTTTAATTTCCTTTTCTAAGTTCACCACATTCATCGGTTAAATGTACAAGAGGTAAGAATTAAGCTTTCAACTGATCATGTGACCTGGAAAACTATAAATAAAAGTAATTTAAATGAAGAAATATCCAGTAAGTTCCTCCAAGGCTGAGGGTCCTGAGTTTAGTTTGATTTGGTTTGCTGGGAAAGAGAGGGTAGACTGAATAGTACAGATGGATGTCTTCTGCACTATAATGTGAGTGGTAAGGAAAAAAATTCTCAAGCCTTGGTATATACCGTGATAAAAATGGTATTCTGCTACCTTTCTGATCTCAATTTATAGGCTCCATCTTTCATGAAGCTTCCCTGACCCCTGGATCATGGTTAGTCACCATCATCTCCTCTTATCCAGGCTCAGGCTCTTTTATACCAACAAATACTTATTGCATACTTACTAATGACACATACTGGGGATGCAAAGATGAATACAGCTCCTGCCTAAAGCCTCCAGGTTCCGTGCAGGCAGCCTTCTGTATACACTTCAGAGGACTGTATATACTACAAGAGGACGCAGCATGTAGTATATACCAGGAATTTAGCGCACGTCGCACTGGATTATAACACATTTCCTTCCCCTACATCACTGATTTTGACCCTCTTTACACACAGGAGCAGATATTGTTTTGTTCAAGTTCCTGCCTGTAATAGACTCATTACTTTTGTAATAAGGAGCTTCCCCTGCTGGAAGGCTCACCTGAGTCATCCTGCGCTCAGCACGGCTGGCCTGCAGCAAGGAAGTGGTAGCAGCTTTCCTGTCCTAATTGGACAGAAGGAAATTGACTTGTCTTGGATGGAGATGGTCCAGGCCTTTGTGCTCCAGGAAGATGCTGAGAGAGCATCTGTCCACCTGCGATTGTTTGATGATAAGAAAGCGATGCCACTGGGTTCAAGATTGAGAGAAGGGCAGAGGGAGGCCTGCCAGGTCCCACAGGAAAGGGAGGTTTTTTAACTGTGTGAGGCTTTGAGCAACTGGAAGGAAAACTGGGGAATAGGGACAGTCGGTCTTTCTGCTGAGTGTTGGGAGGATTCTCTACAGGTGACCCATTTGTTGCATACGGAAAGAATTAGAATTACTCTTTGCCAAGAAACACACAGAGTGCAAAATTACAGGAAATGAGACTATTCTAGAAAGAGGTAGGGGTATGTAAAGAATTTTAAACAGGAAAATGTAGCTTAGAATAGAATAAAATTCCAACACGTATTAAACAATATGGTTTGCTCTTAAGATTTTGTTCTCAGGAAAATGGAGGGACCCGGAGAACATTATGCTGAGATTAGCCAGTCACAGAAAGTGAAGTCATATCTTTCCTCTCATATGTGGAAGCTAGGGAATAATTGGGATACAAGAGGGACTTTAGATAACGGAGGAGAAACCACAGTGGAGTGATGGAGGGGATTTAGGGGAAGGTGAGGGGGAGAATTAATGAAGGAAACACTTCTACTGATGTTAAGCACATATGTGAAATCACCAATGCCAATCTCAATATCATGTATCAGGAAGGGGGGGGTGGAGAGGAAGCCAGGGAAGCTCACCACGTGCTGTGCGCATGTGTGTCCGTCACTCTGAACTACATTGTGATGTGAGACTACAGTGCACCAATAAAAGCACATTTGGAAGATAAAGATGTATGGTTCTGGAAGGGAAAAAAATATTTTGTTCTGCGATTGCTCTGTAGCATTAGAGTGTTTTTTTCCCCTCAGCAGTATGCTTACAGATTTTTGTTAAACTAGTTTGATGTATAATTTATCCTTTAAGTCAGAATTTAACACTTCATGCTTGTAACTATGCTGGCTGATTATATAATTTTTGTTTATTTATTTATTTTTTTGTCAGTACTAGGGATTGAACCCAGGGGCATTCTACCTCTAGGCTACATTCCCAGTCCTATTTTCTATTCTTTATTTTGAAACAGGGTCTCACTAAGTTGCAGAGGATCTCACTAAGTAGCTGAGAATGGCCACGAACCTGCGATCCTCCTGTCTCAGCCTTCCAAGTACTGGGATTACAGGTGTGCGCCACCACACCTGGCCCTGATTACATAATTATAACTATACAATTATGAAAGGCACAGCCCCTGCCTTTTTGGATCTTAAAATTTAGTGGAGGTCAGGCCAGGCGTGGTGGCGCATGCTTGTAATCCCCAGTACTTTGGGAGGCAGAGACCAGAGGATCCGGGTTACCAGCCAGCCTCAGCTCTCTCTCTCTCTGTCTCTCCCTTTCTCTCTATCTCTCTCTACCTAGTGAGGCCCTCCGCAACTTCGTGAGACCCGGTTTCAAAATAAAGTATAAGAAAATAGGGCCGGGGTGTAGTGTGGAGGTAGAACGCCCCTGGGTTCAATCCCCGGTACTGCAAAAAAAAAAAAAAGAATTAGTGAAAGTCATCAAATAAATATCTGTAAGTTCATTGAACTATATCAGTAACATAAATAAATGTTATAGGAGTTCAGAGGAGGGAGGGCAGGAGAAAGGGAATATATTCAACTGATATTGACAAGAAGAGATCTCTAGAGAAGATAGTGTTTGAATTAAGCTTGGAGGCTAGGTATTTTATTGTATAAACCAGACCATTTTTATACAAAAAGTATCTAATATGTTCTCAATACTAACTGGACTTTGGAAATACAAAAATGGATAAGACAGTATCCTTGCTTCCAAGAAGTTAAAGTCTAGTGGGAAAAAAATCTGTTAAGTTGCCATCAGTCATAATATAATATATTGAATTATATAAGTGATGTGTGCTTTGCATAAATGTATAAAATACAAATATATATCGAGGTCAAGAAGTTAATAAAAGGGCCGGGCATGGTGGCACACGCTTGTAATCCCAGTACTTTGGGAGGCGGAGACCAGAGGATCCGGGTTCGCGGCCAGCCTCAGCTCTCTCTCTCTCTCTTCTCTCTCCCCCTTTCCCCCCCCTCTCTACTTAGTGAGGCCCTCCGCAACTTCATGAGACCCGGTTTCAAAATAAAGTCTAAAAAATAGGGCCAGGGGTGTAGCGCGGAGGTAGAATGCCCCTGCGTTCAATCCCCGGTACCGCAAAAAAAAAAAAAGAAGTTAATAAAAATCAAAGAGAATGCCTCAGTGGGGGCGGGGCTGGAGAAGGCTTACCCCAGTCTCAGGCTTCCACTTGGGCTGCACCTGGGAACCACCTGGGAGCTTCTTAAAAGGCTGCTGCCCAAGCCCGTCCTGACCTCCTCTAATTCCCCAGCCAACTACAATTTGGAACAACTACCGCGTTGATTCTGATGCACAGCGAGGTTTGGGAGTCGCTTCTCTTGGCGAATGCAAGACATGGGAAAACACAGGGACGTTAGCATATTTGAGGCTGGGCAGAGCCCACGTGTCCAGGGAATGGATGGGTGTGTTGATACCAAACAGACAGCAATGCCGGACGGGCAGCCTGAGGCCAGATTGTGGACGCTATTCAATGCCATGGTCAGGAAGTTTAATATTTTTCAGTAGGCAGTGGGAAGATGTGAAAGTATTTTTATCCAGAGTATCATGATCCACGTGGTACTTAATAAAAATTAACCTGGTGTGCAGAAGGTGTGCTTTGGGAGGTGGGGAAGAGGCAGGGGCTATCGCGTAAGGCGCAAGTGTGATGTCCGGAGCTGAACCTGAATGGTGCCCCCAGGATTAGTGTGGAGAGGCCGGGGAAGGACATCAGGAGGAAGAAATGGTGGAGTCTGGGGGCTGATCAGTGGGGTAAGAGGAGCAGGTCCCTTAGTTACCTCAACAAATATGACATGGGCCCCTACTGCTCAGGGGACAGATGGCCACAAAGAATAGCGTCCAGCGCCTTGGTGACTACCAGTGCATCACCTCGCTCATATTCTGAGACCTTCACATTGTTCTTCCCACACTGTATCCTAGCCACACTTTATGAACATAATCACGTGACCCTGGTTGTTAAGCCCTGGGTGTCTCAGGGTATGGGTGTATAGTTATCTTTTCCTCCTGCTCCCCTGAGTTGCTCTGAGTATTCTCCATAAAGATCTATTCTCGTTGTAACTTCACAATCATTGAAGACAACTTTGTGAGCCTCGACTTGCTCATCTGTGAAATGGGTGTGGCCTTGGTGCTTCATGTTCCTCTCCCATCCAGCTGGTGTGGACCTCCAATGAGGAGACACACGAAGTACCTTATAAAATGAAAAGCACAGAACAAGTACCAATGGTTGCTACTGTCATCTGTAGGATTTTCAATTAAATAATATATTTTCAGCTGGGCATGTCGGCACACACCTACAATCCCAGTACTTGGGAGGCTGAGATAGGAGAATCGCAGGTTGGAGGGCAGCCTCAGCAACAGAGTAAGACTCTCTGCAACCTAATGAGACCCTGTTGCAAAACAAAAAAATAAATAAACAAAAAAATAAACAAAAAATAACCCCTTTGCAAAATAAATAAATAAATAAATAAATAATTCTGTAGCTCAGAATTAGAATGCCTCTGGGTTCAATCCTCAGTACCACTGATAATAGTAATGATAATAATAAATGCAGTGTGTGGCTCAGCAACAATGTGTAATCACTGTGGTCACAATGTGTGTTATTTTCCTACACAAGGCTTTTTTTTTTTTTTTTTTTGCGGTACCGGGGATTGAACGCAGGGGCGTTCTACCTCTGCGCTACGCCCCCGGTCCTATTTTTTATACTTTATTTTGAGACCGGGTCTCACGAAGTTGCGGAGGGCCTCACTAAGTAGAGAGAGAGAGATTCAGGGAGAGAGAGATAGAGAGAGAGAGAGAGAGAGAGACAGAGAGAGAGAGAGAGAGTGAGCTGAGGCTGGCCGAGGACCCGGATCCTCCGGTCTCCGCCTCCCAAAGTACTGGGATTACAAGGCTTATTTAATTTACAGTAGCTGCCAAGGAAGGCATCCCAACTACTCTCATTTTACTCTATTTTAACAGCTTGGCAACCCAAAGTTCATATTTTTTATATTATTTTTATCATTTCATAGGAGCATATAATTTTGGAGCTACAAGGTTTGCCAGCGAGCCTCTAGTTTAACCATCTCCTCCTACAAATAAAGAAACTGAGAAATAGAGGATAAGTGCCCAGCCCAAGGTCTCACAGGTCAGGACCTGGCTTTGCTGATGCCAACTAGGGCTCTTTAACCCTGTGGGCTCTTTATCAATGGGAACATTACCTACAACAGCTATATGTGTGATATGTTTGTTCTGCTCAGGTAGCATCATGAGGCTCAACCGAGCCAGTGTCTAAGCATGCTGGTAGCTCGGCAAGGGTCCCAGAGTCCAGGCTGCTGGGCAGAGGGTCAGGAGAGCTGGCCTTGAAGTTGTGGCCACGTTTCCTTGCAGAGCAGCTAAAGAGCAGGCCCTTCCCATCTTTGCCTCTTCAGAGGAACTGGCTGTGTTGACTAAGCTACACAGGCTTCACCAGGAGTCCTGGAGCACTTTCATCTCAGAACCCAGGTGGGTCTGCTGCCCGAGCACAGTGCACACCATACCTCAGCCCCAGCTGCAGCCCAGCATGTGAGGGTTCACAGCTCTGTCACCGCACAAACTGGAACCCAGGGCTCTCAAAATCACTGGTTGATGTGCATGGCTTGGGCTGCCACCTGGGTCCAGGCATCCAGCAGTATCAGGGTCACGGGTTCACCTCTGGCAGGTCCCCCTGTCCCCTCACTGTGACTGGAGCCTGGGGTAGCAGGCACAGGGCAGACACCCACCTGCACAGCACGCCCCGCTTATCCTGGCTCTGGTCTCCAGGCCTGTCCTTCCAGAAGAATCCAGAGGACGCAGGGCAGGGCAAGCGCCCACCCAGCATGGAGAGGTCTGGAATGTGGATCCTCTGTCTCTTTCTTTGCAGGAGACAGAACTGCTTTGGTTGTCATCCATTTAAGGCGTGAGCCTTGCCTTCGATGTACTCTCCTTTGGGACACTGCCAACCTTGGCGACCCTGAATCCTATCGTACATCTCCCTTCCTCCTGCAAAAGTATCTTTTCACTCTCTTGTCTCCCTTCTGACAGTTGGGACTGATCGCAGTCCTGCTAGAGACACCCCTCCCCACGGCTCCCAGTGAAACTGTGGAATCCGTGCCCGGTGGATTCCGAGCTGGAAGGCGTAGTTGTTTGTTAAAGGGGATGAAGTCCAGCCACAATGGGAGAGGAAATCAGACAAGGATGTTTTTAAAAGCAAGCTGTGTTTTTCTGACCGCGCCAGTATGGGTTCCCACCCTGAAGGCTCCTCTAGCTCTGGGGAAGAAAAAATATTTTTAGTCTGATAGGGTAACCACAGGCAGTCCAGAGCTGAGTCACTGGCACATCAGTCCTGAGAGCTCAGAGGAACGGCCTTTGGGGAAACGATCCATAAGGGGTCGCCCCAAACCCCCAAGCCGTGGTACGCACCATGTACTGGCTCTGTGTGCTCCTAACTCTGTGAAGCCCTGTGAGGTTTATTTTAGAGTAAAAAATACCAAGGAAGGAAAAAGCCTAAGATGGAATGGAAACACATTTCTAATTTCTAGTAATTTCTAGGGGAAGGATAGATATTGGAGCTGGTGAATACTTTTTTTCCTTTGGTGAGGATTGAACCCAGGGGCATTCTGCCTGTGAGCTACACCCCCAGCCCTATTTTATTTTTTATTTTGAAACAGGGGCCTCGCTAAGTTGTTGAGGATGGCCTCGAACCTGTGATCCTCCTGTGTCAGCCTCCCTAGTACTAAGGTTGCAGGTGTGTGCCACCAGCCCTACTTGGCACATATTTTAGAGACAGCAACTTGGTGAAGAAAAGCAGTTAACAAACAGGGGTCTAACCCCAACTGTTAGAATGAATTGAAGTAACCTATTTGCTGCACAGGGGCTTTCGACCGCCAAGCCACACCCCCGGGCCTTTTTTATTTTTCGTTTTTAACAGGGTCTCACTAGGTTACTGAGAGTCTCATCATTGCTGAGGCTGGCCTCGAACCTGCAATCTTCCTGTCTCAGCCTTCCAAGTACTGTGCTTACGGGCATGTGCCACCACAACCCAGCTTAAATATTTTTAATTTAAAATTCCCACCTTCTGCATGTTTGATACAATTTATAGAGCCATGACTAAGATATTAAATAGAGGGGACTTGTCACACTATCTGGTACTATCACACACCTTCCTGCCCCTCCCCCACCAAATGGCATCTCATGGTGCCGTTTGGCCTCTGGGAGAGAGAGATTGATTGATTCCCTTCGAGCTGCTGGCTCTAGATGCCTGGACGGTTATGATTGTGCATTCCTGACTCCAGCATGTTATTGTGTTGGAAAAGAGACCGGGAATGAGATCATGAGGAACCAGAAACCTTAAGTTTTTGCCCTCACACAAGAGACAAAAATTATCCAATTGGGGTGAGGTTTCAAGAGGGTTGAACTTAAAGGCAAATATTTATCTGCTGGTGTTAAGAAAGCAAAAGATATAAAACCTTTGACCGTGCGTGTAAGGGTAGCGTCTGAGCTGGGCAGAAGCGTGGTGGATTTCCCATGGCTCCTTCCCTGGGACTGCACTAAGATTTTTCACCAAGTAGAGAGCAGCCACGGCCCACTTAACATCCCCCAGTGTTTGCAGTAACGTTCTGTTGGATTCCGGAGCTCCTCCCTCTCCAATCCAACTTCCTGAAGAGACCCCTTTAAAATTCCTTTCAGAGTTGAAGTATGTGGCAAGAAAATGGTCTGGAATCATCTGGCATTTTGCAACGGAGGTCATCCTTCCCCCATGGCATAGTATTCAAAGTGGATTTATAAATAATTAACATTTTTTAAATCTACATAGCAACCTTGTGAACTAGGCAGAACGAATACTTTTAGAGCCTTTTACCATGATGGAACATGTAGCTTTCAGTAGAATTGAGGTCTTCTCAGAGAGTACATGGGACTGGGGGTATAAGCCAAGATATCTAGTCTTTCTGTAAGGTTCAGACAGGCTCCGACCTAACAGATTTCTCAAACCTCCACCCTCTTTGCCATTAGTGATGCTGCACACACACACATTAGCAGAGCTTTTGTGTGTGTGTGTGTGTGTGTGTGTGTGTGTGTGTGTGTGTGGTACTAGACATTGAACCCAGGGGCATCCTACCTCCAAGCTACACCCTCAGCCCTATTTTATTTTTTATTTTGAAGCAGGATCTCACTAAGTTGTTGAGGGTCTTGCTAAGTTGTCAAAGCTAGCCTCAAACCTGTGATCCTCCTGTCTTAGCCTCCCAAGTACTGGGTTTACGAGTGCGCATCACTGTGCCTGGCTAGTGTAGCCTTTTAACAAGTCTAAAATGAACCAAGTAACCCTCCTCAGGAGACCCCTGGGCCGGGATCCTTTTCTTGTCATCAAGTTTAAAGGATCACTTGAAGCAAGTTGCTATTTTTCAAAGGAGAACCTTACAAACATCCGCTGGCTCTTACCTGGTTAGCGTCCATGTTCTCTCATGATAATTCAGGAAAGAGAAAAAAGAAGGCTTATCATTTTTAAGCTGTCCAAGCTACTAAAATAATTTCTAGTTCTTCTGAGCCTTGACATGTAGCAGGGGTGGGGAGAATGGAGAATAAACTAAATAATAATAATAATAGTAATAAAAGAAAAGAAAAACTTGATTTGTATACTAGCTGTACAACTTTGGCTATTTTTCTTAGCTTATAAACAGGCATAATAATAGTAAGGTACCTCACAAAATGTTGGGTGGGTCAAATATGAATATACATTTGAAAACATTCAACCACAGAATAAATGCACAGGGTGCTATTTTATTAATCTTTAAACTGATGCATTATAATTATATAAAATAGTGGGATTCGTTGTGAGATATTAATCCATGCACATAACCTGATTTGATCAATTTCACTCACCAGAACCTCTCCTTCCTCCCTCTCTGATCCCACTCAGGGCATCAGCAATAAAAATAATTGTCAAGGGAAGGGATTAAGCTCAATCATGAGAGGAAAAATTGGATCATTTAGATGCCACTGAAATCCTCAAAATCAAAACCCAGTGTTTGTTTTTTTTTTAACTGTTTCTGGTGGGTTTTGATCCTGACTAAAAGAGGCCACTCTGGAGGCTTCCTGGCGAACGCTAACACAGAGTGATCCAGGCAGCGCCAGCCGTCGCTTGCTGAGGTCAAGTCAATCTAGGAATTAAACATGGGGGTCATCTGCATTCCCTCCGCGTCTTCCCATCAGTTCCCAGCACACTAACGACAGAAGGACGAGGATGAAGCAGATCGATGGCTGCTCGGTGCCATGCTGCAGTCCTGGTCTCTGGCTAATGGATACCTGATGGGATTATGCTGCAGAGCGCTTACTTAGAGACCATTTTATAAAAGACCATTCACTTCACAGAGGGTAGAGGCACGCTTTGGGAATCCATTTGGCAAAGCACTCTTAATATGATTCTTCTTACTTAAGTCCTTCAAATTCCTTAGATTAAAATGGTAATACAAGGCCAAACCCACTTTGGACAACTGTTGGGTAGTAGCTTCTAAAACTGAACATACGTGTGACCTTGAACGTACATTCTATTCTACCGCTGTACATGTACACACACACACACACACACACACACACACACACGCTGAAATGTGCCTATGATAACAAATGTACCTACATGTATTTTATATATATACACACACAACTGAAATGTGCCTATATTTCACCAAATGACATGGGCAGGAATTTTCACACCACCACCACCACTCAGAGCAGTGAAAATTTGTAACTACCCAGATGTTCAAGAGGGGAATGGGAGTCAGGCGTGGTGGCACACCCTTGCAATCCCAGTACTTGGGAGGCTGAGACCAGAGGATCCCGGTTCGCGGCCAGCCTCAGCTACTTAGGCCTCCACAACTTAGTGAGACCCTGTTTCAAAATAAAGAATAAAAAATAGGGCTGGGGGTGTAGCTCGGAGGTAGAATGCCCCTGGGTTCAACCCCCGGTACCGCAAAAAAAAAAAAAAAAGAGTGGAATGGGAGTGTGTGTGGCTGCACACATCTGGAATCCCAACTATTCGGAAGACTGAGGCAGGAGGTTAGATAGTTTGAGGCCAGCCAGGGCAACCTAACAAGACCCTGTCTCAAAAAAACAAAGCCCAAACCCCAAACAAAAAGAATGAATGGATAATTAAAATGCAGTATATTTACATAAAGAAATACCATGCACGAGATTTAGTGAAATACATACAGTCTCATGGATAATTCTTAGTACAGAATTAAAGATGCCAGGCATATTTGCTTCCGTTTCTGTAAACTCTAGAACAAGTTAAACTAGCAAATGGGGCTAGACATCAACATAGGGATTAGAAGACATAGTCACTAGAGGAGGGCATGAGGGTGTTTCTGGGACAGATAGTAACTCTTTCTTGATTTGAGTCCTGGTTATGGACATGTTGAGTTTATGGAACTTCATTGAGCTATACACTTACAGTTTGTGCATTATTCTCAGAATGCATTATACTTCGGTAAAGAATTTCACTTAAAAGAAAAAAATGAAGGCACACCTCTTTCCCCCTCCAAAGAAGGGGTAAAAAGGGTTTTTAAGACTTTCTTCCTACCTTATAAGGGAGAATAATATAATACAATATGTAAACTGTATGGCATTTTTTTGCTGATGAATAAAGTCAGGCTACTGAATGGGCTATCCAACTACAAAGCCAAGCCTTGTCTGGGAAGAGTAGACTCAGTCAATACCCAAGGAATCCAACGGCACATCCTCTGGTCCCTGGTTGCCCTCTGAACTATAATTTTTTTTTTTTTTGCAGTACTGGGGATTGAACCCAGGGGCATTCTACCTCCGAGCTACCCGCAGCCCTATTTTTTATTCTTTATTTTGAAACAGGGTCTCACTAAGTTGTGGAGGGCCTCACTAAGTAGCCGAGGCTGGCCGCGAACCCAGATCCTCCGGTCTCAGCCTCCCAAGTACTGGAATTACAAGCATGCGCCACCACGCCTGGCTTATAATGTATTTCTTAATAACTTACCAGCTGACAGTAAAAAGATGGTTATAATCATGCTATTTTATCAGTTCCTGGTCTCAAGAAGGGGTGTTTGGTTTCTGGGAGACATGAATTGAATTAGATAATGATGGGCAGATTGGAGCTACCTGAAATGTTTATATGGATTTAGGGTCACAGCATCCCATACCATGAAGGTCACCTATGTGACCTTCAAAAAATAACATTGAAGGGTGACTAGGCAGAGCACAGAGAGTCCTTAAGACAGTGAAACCATTCTGTATGATGCTATAGTGGTGGATACATGTCATTATAAATTTGTCCAGTCCCATAGAAAGTGCAATACCAAGAGTGAACCCTATTATAAACTATGGGCTTTGGTGAATATAGGTCATCAGTGATAAAATATGACACTCTGGTGTAGGATATTGATAGTGGGACAAGCTGCTCATGTGCAGGGTGGGGAACATAAGGAAACTTTGTAGTCTCCACTCAATATTGCGTGATCCTAAATCTGCTCTAATAAAGTCTATTTAAAAACAGAGAGAGAAAACAATATTTGAGGTAGTTGACTTTTTTTTCTTTTGGTACTGGGGATTGAACCCAAGAGTGTTCTACCTCTGAGCTACACCCCTATCCCTATTTTATTTTTTTAAACAGGATCTTGCTAAGTTGTCAATGCTGGCCTCGAACCTGCAATCCTCCTGTCTCAGCCTCCCAAGTACTGAGATTACAGGCTTGCACCACCTTGCCCGGCTGAGATATTTGACTTTAAAAGACTTGGTGTTATTTATAGTAGTGTTTTGTTTATAGCATTTGATAAGGCCCTTTTAATTGTTAGAAGCAAGAAGGATAAAGTAAAAATTTTGTTAAAGACTTAACAAATGATCGGCTCTTTCTTTAGCTTCAGTGAACTATAAAATACGAAGACTTAATTTTGTACAATAAACTTTTATTTGTGGTTTTAAAAAAACTTTGAGAGGAAACAAGTAGTCATTGGAGATCTGTCCTGACAGAGCACATCTCCACAGAGCCTCCCCTCATTCGGCTGAGCTGCTGAGTTATGGGGCTCCAGGAAGGACCCACATGGTTCTGAACATTAAGTCCATGCAGTTGGACAGACCTGGATCGGGATCCCAGCTCCATCCCTTGCCAACCGAGATACCTAGGATGATTTTTTTCATTTCCCTAAACTTTGTTTTCCTCATCTATTAAATAGCTTAAAACCTACCTCATGGTGTTGCTGAGAGAGTCGGATGGGATAAGGTTTATGAGGTGCTTAGCACAGTATCTGGAAACAAGGAAATACTGAAATCATAGTCAGGCCACAGAAGTTCATCTTTCACAGAAGTTCAGGAAATAGCTGCTAATCGATTTAGAGATTTTCTGGTAAGAGTTTCTGTTGGCATATTGACCCACTGGATACTTCTAGAGAACTTACTGTGTGGAAAATGAGAGAGATCCTAGATTTAGAAAGAGACAGGTGTGGCCCATACAGGTGTGACATATGTATTTAAAGTACTTTATAATCTCATAGGAGTTAGAGAAAGCTCGCCTGTCTTGACTGGCACTGGTAGGTACTTTGCTCCCAACTCACCTTTAGTTATTTAATTTTCAGAACATTCCTACATGATAAGTTTTCTTATGCCAATTTTTACAGATGAAGAAACAATCCAGAAAGTGTCCAAGACCCTACCACTTGCAAGGCCAGAATTTAGACCCTGGACTTTCTTGGTTCCCCAACCCATCGCCCTGCCTTGTAATACACAGTGGGGTGGGGCTAACAGTCCAACCATAGTAATAGAAGGCAAAATTAAACAGGTGTGTGAGTCCAGGTGTGGTGGTGCATGCCTATAGACAGGAGGATCACAGGTTTGAGGCCAGCCTCAACAACTTAGTGAGACTCTCAGCAACTTAGCAAAACCGTTTCAAAATAAAAAATGGGCTGGTAGTGGAGCTTGGAGGTAGAATGTCCCTGAGTTCAATCACCAGTACCACAAAAACAACAAACAAACAAAACAAAAAACAGGTGTATGAGCCCAAGGGAGAAGAGGTTAATTTCAAGTGCAGAGACCTATCTTCATTAGTTTCAGATTTGCATTTTGTCTTTAGTATAGTTATTTGCTCTGCCTTGAAATTTGGCAAAATATCCTCTTGGAGTATCTTTTTACATCATACAGGAGTTATTTACCTAGGTGCCTAAGACTTAATGAAACAAGAAAAGCGATGTGGCACTGTGGTATTGGCACAAGGAAGTTGAATTTGTGTCCGATGATGTGGGATGTTTCCTAGCTCCAAGAGCGGTGTGAACTTGATCTTGGAGCAGCAAGTCATTCGGCCTCTGAACCTTTGATTTGATTACCATAAAACAAGGATGATGCCGCCTATGTCAAATGGTCAGAGAAGAATCGAATTAAATATTGTGTATTCAAACACACAGCAAAAGAGCCACCCTTCAGCCCCGCAGTAGCGACGCTGAGGTCAAGGCGGTAGTCCAGGTTCTCTTTTCTACTTCTCAAGTGGTTTGGGGCAAGTTACTTAATCTCTCTGCAGTTGACGTTCTCCTCCTGAACAAATAGAATAGAATTTCCTCCGAAGATGAGAAATAATGATTAGATGAGGAAACTATTTTAAAAATCCCTTTGAAAATGCTTTCAGTCTTCCAGCAGGTCTGGGGTGTGGCTTGGTGACAGAGCACTTGCCTAGTATGTGTGAGGCCCTGGGTTTGATCCCCAGCACCACACAAATAAATAAATAAATAAATAAATAAATAAATAAATAAATAAAGTAAAATCAGGGCCGGTGTGGTGGCATGCACCTGTAATCCCAGTACTTGGGAGGCTGAGACAGGAGGATCACAGGTTTGAAGCCAGCTTCAGTAACTTAGCAAGGAACTCAACAACTTAGCAAGACCCTGTTTCCAAATAAAAAAATAAAATAGGCCTGGGGGCATAGTTCAGAGACAGAATACCCCTGAGTTTAATCCCCAGCACCACAATAAATAAAAATCTCCATACACTTGCTAATAATACAATATTGCATACGTATATCTAGCCATCTGCATATGCTGGTATATTTTGTTTGTGTGTGTATGGCGGTAGAGAATCCATATTTTTAAACAGCTTCCCAGAGGAACCTGGGCCTCCAGGCAGGAATGAAGGCACGTGCACCTTGAATTTGTCACAGCTTATCCTGCTTTTCTGGTTAGGTCTTCACCCCCTCTCTTCTGCTCTGTTTTGTTTCGCTTTTTAAATTGCCCTGTCTCTTCACTGAGGCAGAGTTAATGCACCATAGCATGTGCTCATTGTAAGTGTACCGTTTGATCATTACGGGTATCCAGTTGCACACCCATCACCACAGGGCAGTTGTAGGTGTTTCCATCACCCCAGATTCGCGGCTCATGTGCATCCAGCCTCTTCCCCTCCCCCTTCTCAGCAACCACTGGTCTACTTTCTCTCTAGTTTGGCCTTTTCTAGAAATTTCATATAAATGGAATCATACAGTGTGTGGTCTTTGGTGTCTGCCTTCTTTCACTCATTATAATGTTGTTGATGTTCGTCTATGTCATCGTGTGTAGGAGCACCTGTTCCTTGTGATTGCTTAAGAGTATCCCATTTTTTGAATGTCTCGAGTTTCATGTATCTTTTCACCAGTTGAGGTTCATTTGAATTGTTTCCTGTTGAGGGCTGTTATGAATAACACCGCTGTGAACTTTCACATGTAGGCCTTTGTGTTGACATGTGTTATTATTTCTTTTTGTTTGATACCTGGGGATAGAAGTACTGTATTGCATGGGATATTCATATCCAGCTTGTTAACTAACCAACATCAAGATTTCCATGGTAGCCAGGCCATTTCCCATTCCCCCAGCAGTGCGTGAGATTCCACTCCTGCCACATCCTCCTCAACACTTGCTACAGCCGGTCTTTTTAATTATACCCATTATAGTGCATGCTTAGCAATATTCCATTGTGGTTTTAATTTCATTTCTTTAATGACTAGTGATGTTTAAAATATTTTCATGTACCTATTGGGTATTCATATATCTCTTTGGTGAAGACTTTCTTTTTTCTTTTTTCTGGTGTTGGGGACCAGACCCAGGGCCTCACACATTCTAGGTGAGTGCTCTACCACTGAGCTAACCCCCGGCCCAGTTCTTTTACCCTTTTTTATTTGGCTTGGCTGACCTCTTATTATTCAATTATAAAATGTCTTCCTATAATCTAAATACAAATCCATTTTCATGTATGATTTGAAAAAAATGTCTCTAGTCTGTGGCAAGTCTTCCATTTTTATAATGATGTCTTAAGAGAAAAAGAATTTAACTTTGATGATAATCAGTTTATCAATTATTTACTTTTATGGATCATACTCCTGGTGTAATATCTAAGAAATCTCTGGCTAAAAAAGATCACAATGATTTATTTCCTATATTTTTGTCTAGAACTTTTATAGGCATGGCTTTTACATTTAGGTCTGTAATGTTTTGAATTAGTTTTTGTGTATGGTTTGAGGTAGGGATTTAGTTGGATATGAATATCCGGTTCTCCCAGCATCATTTGTTAGAAAGACTATTCCTTCTCCACCAAATTGCCTTGGCATTTTGTTGAAAATCAACTGTCCATAAATGTATGATTTTATTTCTATATTCTCTCTTCTGTTTCATCAATCTATAAGTCTATCCCAATGCCAAAACCATGCAGTCTTGATTACTTATAGATTTATAGTAAGTTTTGAAATTAAATAGCTTAAGGTCTTCAATTTGGTTTTATTCTTTTTTACTCTTCTGGGCCCTTTACCTTGCCATATAAATTTTAGGATCAGCTTGTCAACTTCTACACACAATCCTGCTGAGACTTCCATAGGCATTGCTCTGATTCTATAGGCCCATTTAAAGAGACTGGTTTTGTCTATTGAGATATGTACATTTATGGATAACATTTATATAGCACTGTTAAATGGCGAAGACAGCTTTAAGGCTTTTGCACCTAATTCCCTGGTGCTCTGTCTCTTGGGTTTTGAGCAGGTGGTCAAAAGGAAACAAAGCATTAGAAGATGATTCGCTCTGAACTATTTTGTGCCTCCTTATTCAGAAAAACAAGCCGCTGCCCTCCCTCTGACAGCATGTGTTGGATGCAGAGTCTGTAGGCTCAAGGGGGGTGCAGCTGATAGGCAGTGGGGCTCCCAGGTGTTCTCATCTGTGCAGGTTGGCTTTGCATAGACTTGTGTAGTGTCCTCTGGGCTTTGTGAAAGCTGCCTGGGCAGACAGATTTATTCACCTTGCTCAGGAAACAGACTTCAGGACAAGGCACGCCCTCATTATCCTGCCTGTTCATGGTGCTGCATCAGGAGAAAGGCCTCTTGGAACAGGTGAGTGTCAGCTTGGAGATCCAGCTGGTCCAGTTGCAGTAGAAACCGCTCCCTAATCCAAAGGCAGGAGACAATAGCTGCAAAAAGGCTGAGTCAGCCCAAGCCCTGCCTGTCAGCAGGGGTTGAGTGGGGAACTTGTGGGATTCCTGTCTTCCCCCCACGCCCCACACCCATGCACCTGGCACGTACGCACGTCCTTCTCCCTGCCTTTGGCTTCCTCATCTACCTTCAGGTTTGGGGCTTTGATTCCATCACATAGGTGTGGGGTTTTATTTTGTTGGTTTTTTCCCCCAGTTCCTGGCGATCTGCATAGATTCATTTTCATACCTATTAAAATGTTTAAAAAGAAGTTGATTTCCAGGCCCCACCTTAGGGATATTGAACTCATGTTTTAAAGGTTCTTTTGATGATCCTTATTCATAGGAAAGTTAGAAAACTAATCAAGACCAGTCTCTGAGTATTTGTCTTTAGTCTGAAATCACCACCAACCAGAGCCCTGTTGAGGTGAGTGGTAGGGACCGGGAAGCAATGTGCTTATTCCTTTGGGGATTCTAAGCTCTGTCTCTGAATCAAGTTCAGTCTTTCAAAATCCAAAGTCCTAGATCTTGATAGTGTAACTTCGCTTATGAAAGTGACTTCACACTGTCATCTTTCAGGGCTACACCCTTGGTATTTCTCAAGAGTCGACTTGAACACGTTCTACCTTCAGTGAAATGATAATGGAAGCTGTTTTTCTGCCCCATGTCTGAGGGTCCCTGAATGAGAATTCCTTTGGTGGTTTTTTGTTTATTTGTTTTTGTGCTACTGGGGGTTGAACCAAGGGGGCATTCTACCTCTGAACTACACCTGCAGCCCTTTTTTATTTTTTCTTTTGAAAGAGTGTCACTACTCTGAAAGAGTTGCAGAGGGCCTCACTGAATTGCTGAGGCTGGCCGTGAACCCACTATCCTCCTGTCTCAGCCTCCCAAGTACTGGGATCACAGGTGTGCGCCCCCATGTCCGGCTTCCTTTGTTGCTTTTAGTACTAACAGTGGTACTAACAGTGGTTAAGCATGGCGACCTGGAGTCAGGCGACCTGGACTCAAAGCCTGGCTCTGCCTTCTGAAGGCACGGGGGGCTTTGGGTGAATTCTTCAGCCTCAGCTTCAATTTCCTTGCTGGTAGAGTTAGACTATAAAATGGGCTGTTGTGAGACAAGTCACTGAAAGTACTCAGTACAACACCTGGCACAGAACAAGACCTGATGGAACTTCGGCCTACCATGGCTCCTCTGGGTTGAGAGTCAAGAAACCTTGCACCTCTAGCGACGATTACATGTGGCCATCTTCTTCAAGCAGTGAGACTTTTGTGGCCCATTATTCTTGGCCTCATCTACTAAGAAGCTCAAATCACAACAAACACGTTGGTGGTCTTTTAAGTTTTCAGGTTTTGACTAATTGTTTTCAAATCCCAATCTTCTCCAATAAGCACCTGCAAGTCCTATTTGAAAGTAGGCAAGACACACTGGGTGTGGTTGTGCATGCCTGTAATCTCAGTACTTGGGAGGCTGATTCAGGAGGATCACAGGTTCACGGCCAGCCTCAGCAACTTAGTGAGGCCCTCCGCAACTTAGTGAGACCCTGTTTCAAAATAAAAAAATATAAATATAGGGCTGGGGAGTAGCTCAGAGGCAGAATGGCCCTGGGTTCAGTCCCCAGTAACAAAGCACCACCAATAACAAAAAAAAAAAAAGAAGAAGAAAAGAAAAGAAAGATTTTTTAAAATAAAAAGGAAAGTAGGCAGGACATAGCTATAAAGGGTTGAAGGTTGACCTCAAGGGCTCACGTCAGGAGTAGAGTACACCAAGAGAAAGACAGTAAAGAGAAAGTAAGAGGGATAGTTTGCAGTTAAGAGCTAAGCAGACTATCAGGCCAAGGACGGGCTCCATAACTGCAGTTCTCTTTCTCTATTTCCAGTAGCCTATTCAATAGGACCAGGGTTTAGTCAAGGACTCAGAATACCTCCTGGGTATTAGATACTATGGAGTCATCGGTTAAGCTCCATTTCATGACATCAAAAATGTCCTTTCTTGCAAGGCATGGTGGCACACAAGTGTAATCCCAGTACTTGGGAAGCTGAGACAGGAGGATTGCAGATTCGAGGTCAGTCTCAACAACTTAACAAGATCTTCAGCAACTTAGAGAGAGCCTGTTTCAAAATAAACAAAATAAAAAGGGCTGGGGGGTGTAGCTCAGAGGTAGAATGCCCCTGCGTTCAATCCCCAGTACAAAAAAAAGTCCTTTCTTTACGCCAATGGCTTTCTGTTAACATTACTCTGAGAGCTTGGTGAACTTGTAGTGGTATGGAATTTCACACAGAAACAGAACTTACAGCCATGTTATGGTTAGATATAGAATGTCCCCTGAAGAGCTCATGTATTAATTGTTATGGTGGGAGTGGCGCTGTGGATTCTTTCCTTCAATTCAGATCAGATCGTCTGAAGAGAGGAATTAAAAACTAATAGGCAGCTCGGTTGCAGCTTTAACAAAATTTTATTACAAAGTCAGTAAGAGATAGAAAAAGAGAAGAGGAGAAGCAGCGTGCCTGGAAGACACGCTGGAGAGCCCAAAAGTGGAACTCTGCCCCTCCCTCCGACCCCGGCCCCTTAAACACAATTTTTACATTGGTATGGTTTTATCAGCATTACTAAGGCAATGAGGTAGTAACTTATTTCTTAGGCATAACTTATTCCTTAGGCAGGTGGTGCCTTCTAGTCTGCTAAGTGCACTTACTAAGCCCAGAGGTCAATAATCTACCTTGTTTTTACCCCCATTGTATTGGGCTGTATTGGTTGTCTATCAACTATGGGCACTTTGATGTCACGCATGGAGTTTGCCTTTCTCATACTGAGGCTGAGTCACAAAGAATAGGAGGGAAACAGAGGCACTGATTACAGCTAGTGTGGCTGTGTACTGTGATCTTAGGGCTAAACCCTTAACTGCCTGTATGGTGTTTTTAAAGTCTCTGTGTGCTTCTGAGGCTAGAGGCTTCAATTTTCTTTACATTCTTACTATGGGTTAATCATTTAGAACAAAGGGGCAGAAGAGAAGGGGGGGGGCTCTTGGAATGTACAGAGCTACAGTCTCTCCCTGCCTGAATGACTGCCTTTTACATTTTACTAGAAATTAATATCAGAGCAATTTTCCAATACTGGCACATTAATGTTCAGAGTTGATGTAATTAAGTCATAGGGTTGTAATCTCATCAGTAGATAAATCCATTTAATAGATTTACCAGGTGGTAACCTAGGCAGGTGGGATGTGGCTGGAGGAGGTGGGTCCCCGGGGGTTTAGCCTTAGGGACTGTGGTTGTGTCCTTGAAGCCCCTTGCTCTCTCTCTCTTGTTTCTGGCCTTTGTGATGTGAGAACAGAGTCTTGCTCTCTCCCTCTTGCCACTTCCTGCCGCCATGCCTTGAACTCCGCTGATCTGGCCTGTCATGGACTGAAACTCTGAAATCTCCAAAAACTGAGAGCAAATAAATCTTCCTTCCTCTAAATTGTGTGGTCAGGCTTTTTGCATCACAGCATTGAGAATGCTGGCCGAAACAAGCCAAATGGGAGTTGACATTGTCCAGTCCAGCACTTCACATTTTTCAGATAAGGGTCCTAGGGCTTGGAGAGGGTTAGTGACATAACAGAGGACCAATTCCAAGTCTTGGAGCCCTTTCCTTGCACCCCATGTCCACAAAGGAATTTAGAACTGCTTACTACTCTTGCAGACAATGGGTTTTATCAAACATTTGTTGACTTACACTAAAATTTGCCTTAGAGTATTTCTCCAGAATTCTAGTTTGTATGCTAAAGTTCATGCTTCAAAATAGAGATTAACCAGCTAGTGTTAATAACCACCAATATCTGATGTAATTGGTACTGTTAAAGGCAATCAATTTTTAGCACCTTGAATGTATAGACATACTTTGTAAAATTCAGATAAATAAGCAACATGTTTATTGTTTGTAGAGTTGAATATGAGCCAGAATAGAGTCTTTTAACATGTGCATTTTAAATATGTGGAAATTAAGCCAGGCTTGGTGGTGCACGCTTGTAATGCCAGTACTTGGGAGGCCGAGACAGGAGGATCGCAGGTTCAAGGACAGGTTTAGCAAGTAGTGAGACTCTTATCATCGTAGTGAGACCCTGTTTCAAAATAAAAACAAAATCGGGCTGGGAGTGTAGCTCAGAGGTAGAATGCCCCCAGGGTTCCATCCCCAGAACCACACATACACACAAAAAAATATGGAAATTAAATAATGTTATAGCATACATGAAAGTAACACTATGGATTTTCTATTGCATATAATTACAATGCACCAATAAAAAACTTAAGTAAATAAATAGGTGAAAATGAAGAAAAGGTGGTTGTAAGTTTTTTAAGAAGCAGGGGACAGAGACAGAGAATAGCGATGACAACTCTGGCAAGCTCCAGGGGCACATCTGGCTGCTCAGAGTCAGGTCTAGCTAGAGCTGCAGGCTGGGGCCAGGAGCCAGGTACCAGGTGGACCAAGACTCATGCAATCACTGTGCTTCTCGAGTGTGTAATCAACAGCTTCCTCTCTACAATGAACCTGTTCATTGCCTGTTTCTGACGTGGATACTACTTAATCTTTCATTTTGCTCATGATCTGAAAGACTTTCCCTTCTTCTAAAAATGAGTCCCATTCAAATGATTTTGCTTCAGCGACATCCGGTTTCTGGTTAGTTTGCGTGTAACCCAGCGCTGTGCACAGGGCTTGTCTGTGAGCCATCACAGGTGCTGGTGTAAAGAGAAGTGAAAAGCAGAGGGGGTGGCTCACCCATGCAGAGGAGGGGCTCCCCTGTCCTTGGGCTCCTGACCCCACAGTCCCTCAGGCCTGCACTGCTCCAGAAACAGAAAGACTCTCCGATGGCTCTGAAGCTGTCCTCTGGCCCTGAATTTTTTGACATGACATGAATTTGTTGACATGTTCAGCATCTTGGGATGAAGCAGCGTGCTAGTGTTGTTAGCAGTGCTGCTGCTAATGATCTACAGAGCAAGGCCCTGCCACGGGGCCCTCGATGTGGCTCCCAATCATCTTGTGTGACAGTTCACACAACACATTTTCTCTCCTCTGCCTGTGTTTTGGAAAGGTGGCATCTGACAGCCCCTTATCAGCATCGCAGACCACACCAACAAGTCTTCTAATTGGGAATGGCCCTGGAACCAGCTCTGTACAGAGAGTTATTAGGTTGTTATTCCTGTTGTTGTTGTTGTTGTTATCATATGCCGTGTGTCACACCATTTTCAAACTCTCATTCAATCATTTAGCCAATGACACTGTGAGTTAGTTACAGCAGGGGGGTATTGCATAGTTATTAGTTGTGGTACTAGTTAAGGCTGCCTGGGTTACAGTCAGGACACCCCCCCCCACGTCTAACTGTGTGACCACAATCAAGTTACTAAACCTCTCCAGGCCTCAGCCTCATCATCTATAAAGTAGAGATAGTAATAGTTCTGGCCTTCCTAGGAGATTGTGACACAACTTGATTAAATATTTGTGAAGTATGTACAACAGTAACTGACACCGAATAAGGACAATAAAAATGTTCGGTTTTATTCGTATCGTCAGCAGCAGTGTCATTATCTCTACTCTGCTCAAGAGTTCTAAGAGTGTTTTATTTGCTCAAGATCATATTTCTAAAGCCGGGCGTGGTGGCGCACGCTTGTAATCCCAGTACTTTGGGAGGCGGAGACCAGAGGATCTGGGTTTGTGGCCAGCCTCAGCTCTCTCTCTCTCTCTCTCTCTCTCTCTCTCTCTCTACTTAGTGAGGCCCTCTGCAACTTCGTGAGACCGGGTTTCAAAATAAAGTATAAAAAATAGGGCCGGGGGCGTAGCGCGGAGGTAGAACGCCCCTGGGTTCAATCCCCGGTACCACACACACAAAAAAAAGATCATATTTTTAGTACAGGCTGGGGTAAAACTCAAGTCCAGGTATCAGGACTCCAGAGTCATGGGCTTTTGCCGGGCACAGTGGTGCATGCCTGTAATCCTAGTACTTCAGAGGCCTAGACAGGAGGATCACGGGTTTGAGGCCAGTTTCAGGAACTTAGGGAGACCCTCAGCAACTTATGAGACCCTGTTTAAAAATAAAAAAAAATAAAAGTCTAGGGGTATAGGCCGGAGGTAGAAAAAAAAGTCATGGACACTTTCCTCTTGGTCTTAATTTTCTTATTACAGAATAACATAAAAATACATTCCTGATGTAAAAGATTGAGATGCTACAAAAGGCTGCTTTTGCCTTCTCCCATATCACTCCCCAAAGGTAACCCTAGCTCATTAATTGGTTTCTACTCTTCCTACCTTCTCCATGCAAGGGCACACATATAAAATCAGTACAGAAATAGTGCTTGTCCCCTTTCACATATAAAAAATGATATTTTTTCCTAGGGCTAATGAGGGGTTAAGTAAAATAATAATCTTAAACCTCCTAACATGGTGACAGGTTCCTTGTCGTCCTCTCCTTGACACCATGAGGTCAGTGTGGTTATTTGACCCCTTTTATAAATGTAGACCTGAAGGTTGTGAGCTCGTCACCTGCACAGGGTCATACAGCACTGAACTGGAGTAGACTCCAATCGTGCTCGCTCAGAGCCTCCATATTTTTGACCACTTCAGTATGTGGTGACATAATAATTTCTGCTTAATTTTTTTCTTAGAATTGTTAGTTTGAATACTCCTCCTCCTCCTCTTTTTCTTCTTCATCTTCTTCTTCTCCTTCATCTTCTTCTTCTCTTTATCGTCCTGGGGATTAAATTAAACCCATTCTATCTCTGAGTTACATCCCCAGCCTTTTCTATTTTTGTTTGTTTGTTTGTTTGTTTGTTTGTTTGTTTGTTTGTTTTGAAACAGGGTCTCACTAGGTTGCTGAGAGTCTTGCTACATTGCCGAGGCTGGCCTTGAACATGCCATCCTCCTGTCTCAGTCTCCCAAGTACTGGGATTATAGGTATGCGCCAACACGCCTGGCTAGTTTGAACTCTTCGTAGTGTTAATTTGAACCTTTTCCATGCAAGTATGTATAAGCTTACTTTGTTCTTTTAATGGTTATATATAATTCAATATTTTATTTAATTTCTTTCCTATTTCAATTGTTTTGTTTCTTTATTCTTTCCTGTTATAACTAAGACAGTGCTGAATATCCTTAGTATAGGAAACTCAAATTCTCTTGTCTGTATGACTATGCTACTGGTTCATCTCTCCTGTTCCATTGATTTATTTTTTATTCTTAAACATTAGTATTCAAGTACTTTAGTTATTTTAATCTTAGAATAAATTTTTATATTAGGAAAGGAAAATTCCCTCTCATTTCTGCTCTCTTTTTTAAAGTCTTTGTAGTGTGTGTGTGTGTGTGTGTGTGTGTGTGTGTGTGTGTGTGTGTTCTTTTTCTTCTGTATTAACTTATAGAACCAACCTGTCAAAGTCTATAAAGGAAACTCCTGTGAGCATTTTTATTGGGAATGCATTGCGTTGGGTTCATTTTAAGTGAATTAGCATCTTTACAATATTGAGTTTTTCCATCCAGAGATCTTGTGTGATTCTATTTAGGTCTTTTACACCCATCATTTAAGTTCTATAATTTTTTTCTGTGTGTGTGTGTGTGTGTGTGTGTGTGTGTTTGTACGCGCATGCACATGTGGCACTGGGGATTGAACCCAGGGGCATTCTACCTCTGAGCTATACACCCCAGCCCTAGTTTATGTTTATTTGGAAACAGGGTCTCACTAGGTTGAAGAGAGTCTCACTATTTGCTGAGACTGTCCTCAAACCTGCGATCCTCCTATCTCAGCCTCCCAAGTACTGGAATTACAAGCGTGCACCACCATGCCCGGCTCAAGTTCTATAATTTTCATATGCAGATCTTACCTTGGAAGGTTTACTTGTGGCTGTTACCAACAGGGATCTATTTTCCCATTACATTTAATTTTATTACAAATGAACAGGAAATAATGGTTTTTATATATTAATTTTTATGTAGCCACTTGACTATAAACTCTTTTATTAGTGATCATTATTTATTTTTCTTGACTTATCACATCAGCAGGACCCAAACAATGTAGAATGATACTGGTGAATGCATACATCTTTGTCTCATTCCTGTCTTCAGAGGGAGAACTTCTGATGTTTCACTACTAAGTATGGTACATACCCTTTATCAGGCTGAAGAAATTTCTTTCTGTTCCTAGTTTACCCAGGGGTGTGCTTTTCATCACAGACAACACCACATTCCTATTGAGGAGACCTTATTCTTTCACTTACATTTTCCTTGAGAATCCACAGATTGCCCAAACTAACTTGGACCTCTAAACTGATGTCCTAGCTGAGCCAGCCTGTTAGAACTGAGTGAATCCTCTCTCTCCTTTCTTTCTTTCTTTCCTTATTTGTTTGTTTATTTTGGGTACAAGGGATTGAAACCAGGGGCATTCTACCTCCAAACTACATCCTCAGTTCTTTTTGATTTTGCAACAGGGTCTCACTAAGTTTCTGAGGCTGGCCTCAAACCTGCAATCCTCCTGCCTCCGCCACCCAAGTACTGGGATTACAGTTGTGCATCACCATGCCTGGCTCTTCTTCCCCGGTTGTCTTAAGGGCAAGAACTTCTTCATGCTTCTCTTATGATTCATAGACTCACCTCAACTTACACACACACACACACACACACACACACACACACACACACACAATTGAACAAACAATTTAATAATAATTTTAAAAATAGATAAAAGGCAGCAAGTGGACAAGAACAAAAGCACCCTGTCCAGCATTTTCTGGCAGGCACCACTGACAAGATGCCACTCCTAGCTTCTAGTTGACAAAATTTGAATTTTTTTCCACTTGACCGTCTTGAGCGGCTGACCACCATCTCACACTCTGGTTGCTCAGGGGCTTTTGTAGTTTTTACAGGAGGGTGTGAGAAAGGAATCAGGACCCGACCTCGGGTTTCCTGTGGGGTTTCACGCCGGTTCAGAAGAGCACACAGCCGCTTCTCTTTCTCAGCACTCACTGCCTTTGTGCATGGTTAGTGGAAAAAAAAAAGTTCTCATAATTGATTGATAAAAATCATTTGATCACAGAGTGCATTTGATAATTTTCAGGTAGTAGCGAAGATTTTTTCCTCAGCTGTGAATGAAAGAATTTTGTTTATTTCGAGCTCGAATTTGGAGCATGACTTTAATGTGACTTGGCACCTGTCTGGAGAATTGTCCCTGTGTCCAGTGACACTTGGCTTAGGGGAAGTTAACGCTTGCTGTGATGGCATCTGTCATGTTTAGGAATGTGAAATGCCAGAGAATAATGCAGAGCCACCTCAGTACAATGTCTTCTCCAGAAAGCTTTTAGTATAAGATATTGGCAAAACATTGTTATAAACAGTCTGGGAGATAATTTGGGCTCTTTCTGCGCTAAAAGCAGTGGACTGTGTCTTTTACTGTGGTTTTTCTTGCCTTGACGCAAGCTAGGTAGATTGTATTATTTTCTGATTGTTGAGCCTGGCAACAAGAACCTGCTGACTATGAGGATCGCTTATCCTTATAGGTTTACTATAAACTAACATTAGCCTCCAGCATAAATTTGAATGCTAATGCTTTTGAGGTGGGGTTTTTGGGAGATGATGATGTGTCTCATCTCAGGCATATGGTGTATAACTGGCAAACGTCCAGGAAAGTCCAGGTCAGGACAGAAGTAGAAGCCAGAAACCCTGAGAAACAAGGCAGCCCATCATGGCAGTTGGATTAGCTGGTCTTTGAGCCCTTCCAGTGAGTGAGTGAATGAGTGAGTGAGTGAGTGTGTGTGTATGTGTGTGTGTGTGTGTTACTGAGGATTGAACCCAGGGGCATTCTACCTCCGAGCTACACCCCCGTTTGTTTGTTTGTTTGTTCATTGTTTTAAAAAAAGGTCTCACTATGTTACTGAGAGTCTCGCTCAATTGCTGAGGGCTGGTCTCAAACCTGCAATCCTCCTGTCTCAGCCTCCCAAGTACTGGGATTACAGGTGTGCACCACCACGCCCGGCTGAGGTTGGCTTTTGATATGGGAAATTTGGCCGGTTGGACAATTGGTTTGCCTTCCTCAGCATCTTCTCTTTTCTTCTAAATCTTCAAGTTCAGAAAAGAGTCTGGGAGCCACGTCAAGGAGTAGGCTCAATGTCCCCTGCCTTTTCTTTTGCAGGCAGGTGACAAACATTATCACCCCAGCTGTGCACGATGCAGCAGATGCAACCAGATGTTCACAGAAGGAGAGGAAATGTATCTTCAAGGTAAGATGGACTGAGAACACAGTATGTTCTCCCCACTTGGGCAAGAAAGTCTTGCTGTGTTTGTTGAATTGTTTTTAAAGAAGGAGGCCTTTTATTAGCTGAGAGGCTACCCTAATCCAGCATGAGTATGGCCAAAAGTTACCTCATCGGTTGACTTTAATCAGCCAAGCAATTGACACGCTGGCGGTGAGCCCCCGCACTGTTCACAGATGAGCTAGTGTGTTGCTGCTTGGAGAGAATGAACAAGAATCCACATCAGGTGCTGTGGCTGTGAGGGAAGAAGGAAAATTAACAATTCCTCTTCCCCAACTCTCCCCAGGAATATGTTTGGGAAGCAAAAGACCAAAAAGAGAGAACTTTCTAGAAATTTCTAGAAGTGTTGCTTATTGGATGGCTGCTTTGCCTTTTCTCCTGTCTCCATCCTGAAAGAAGGATGGTCTGAAGTCTCCCAGCCTGCTTTTCGGTGGGCTTTCCAGATGGAGCAAATCTCGTATTTATCTGATGAATTACATCACACACATATTTCATCCCAGTCAGATGACCTCGTTCTCAAATTGAAATAGAGAGAATGGGAGAGGACACACCCAAAGCCCCTGAGAGGGAGATGGAGATGTTTCTGGTGACAAGGAAGTACTTGTTCCTAAGGCGCCCTTAGACTTTTCTTAATTGAATATCATTTCGGGAGATGTTCCCAATGTGAAACTACAATTGGTTTTTATCTTCTCCAAAATTCTGAAGCTTCTCAGAGACGCTTTAGATACAAATTCTCTTCCAGTCAAACAGCAACATCTGTGCAAGCCTTTCACTATTTTTAGCTGGAAAAAGTCATTCATTAGACAAGGGTTCATCAGTAAAATTAGCAAGAACTGTTTGAGCGCTATGCATTCAGCTTTGGTAATTATTGGGTCCCGGTTGCCTCTGCATGTCCTTTCTTCGTTCCTTGTTACCCATAACATTATCTGTATTTTTAATGAATGGTTTGCTTTGCTCTCTCAATTATCTTTTTGTGCAACTAAGAAAAGACTCTAGAAATTATTCTTGAGTGTTAAAGGATAGCCTTGACTACTCTGTCCTTTAAAAATGCTAGCGAAGTGGGGCATGGTGACTCAGGCCTATAATCCCAGTACTTGGGAGACTGAGACAGGAGGTTCGAGATCAGCCTCAGCAACTCAGCAAGACCCTGTTTCAAAATAAAAAGTAAAATAAAATAGGGCTAGGGGTGTAGCTTGGAGGTAGAATGACCCTGAGTTCAATCCCCAGTAACACACACACACACACACACACACACACACACACGGAGAGTGAGATGAGAAATTGGCAACCCAGTGTCCTTTTAGCTTCAGCATGATCACTGTGAAAATTGCAATGAAAAACACCACTGGACGTTGAAGGGCCCCGTGAGAGCAAGTTACAAGCACTGTATCTCTGGTCTCCTGAGGGCTTCATAGGGTGATTTTCCCAATGACAGGCTGCACATCTGCAGGGGCACTAGACAGGTGTCACTTTGCATTTTTCTGCACAAAGCAGATTGATTCTCCGTGTGACCGCCAGGCCTGGCTTTAGATTTTAATGTGTCAATTATAGCGCTCACAAAACAGACGAGCACATGTCAAGCTGTATCTCCCAGGAATGGAGACTCCCAAGCGTGGGTGCAGCTCTGCACGTTCACAGTGGTTCCGGAAGCAGGACAGAGAAGGTGGCCTCATGTTGTACACAGATGCAGCACATTCATAAGGTGGGCTACTTTAGGAATTCCAGGGATTGCTCTAAATCCCTTCTGGAGCTGGGCTCCAGTGCCCTTTGCCTGCCCTCTCGGCGCCTCCTTGAAGAATGAGCAGTTTCGTCTTTCTCAGCTGCTGATATTCTCTCGGAGTCGCATTGCGTGTGTGTCTGACCTCCGGACAACAATGCGAACATTGTGTTCAGACCCGGTGTCTGGCCCGCGCCTCCTGCGCACTGGAACCTCTGCAGCCGGCGCTCTCCTGGCCTGGGCCTGACCTTCAGCTCTCCACATGAAGAGATTTCCTGCACTTTGTAGTCAGATTTTGAGCCAATATTAGTGCTGAAGGGACTATATGTCCATCTAGGGTTTGCTTGTTTCTTTTTTTATTTTTGGTCCTGGGCAAAGCAAGGTGGAGGTTATTGTTAAACGAGATTAAAGTATTATGCTAATATAAAATGTATTTCCTTGTCATTAGTTTAATTATTTTAGCTCAATGGTATAAAGTAACACTGGAATTATTTTAATTTGGTGATTCTTCATGTACACATGGGTTGCGCTTAAAGAGGTGAAGACTAAAACCATGAAATGTGGAAAGACTCATGCTCCTACTGAGACTCTTCTGTGTAGCATCGACTCTACTTTCCACGCAGTCACTGAATTGGCTTAAGTCTTTGTAAGAGCTCACTGGGCTTCTTCTGCTCCTCCCCACAGCTGAACAAATCCTTCTGTGGACATAGGACATAGCCATAGTCATATAAATGACGCAGATCACAACTCTGGTCATGCAAAATCATATGGCAGGCGTTGGATTCTGAAGACAAGAGATTTCTTTTTTTTTTTTTTTTTTTTTTTTTTTTT
>PVJS01020610.1:0-32405 GCA_004027185.1 Glis glis | reverse complement strand
TGCTTCTCCATGCTTCCCCATGCTTCTCCATGCTTCCCCATGCTTCCCCATGCTTCTCCATGCTTCTCCATGCTTCCCCATGCTTCCCCATGCTTCTCCATGCTTCTCCATGCTTCCCCATGCTCCTCCTCACGGCACGCCAAGCCCAGCCCCCCTCCTCCCTGCACTCTGCACCCTCCTCGTCCGCTGCCCTGTGACACATGCTGGATTCCGCTCCACTGGTGCTTCACCCCCACCTGGAATGCCCTCTCCCGCTCACCCAGGGGCCACATCCTGCATGCACGGCAAGTACCTCCTCCGCCAGGGGGCTCTCCTTGCTTATTCCTGCCTATCCCCGGAGCATGGACTCGGCAGCAGCACCCCATCTCTACCCTGTCCTGCACTCTTCTATTATGGTCCGGCTGCTGACCTTATTACCAGCCGGTTCCTAGAGGGCAGGGATCCTTCTTTAGAAACTCCGTGGATACCAGCGCTGACCTGGATGTGAAGTCACGGCTGCATGAAGACTTGCTGAGGTGCGTGAGTGGTTTCTAAAACAACTTCCATATTTTTTTTCTGACTATAAATGAATTTACATATTTCCCAGGAAATTTAGAAAGCATCAAAAGGTATAAAGAAAAATAAAGATTATTCCTAAACTCACCAACCAGTGATCACCACTGCTTACCTTTGGGTGTAAATACATCCAGGCATGGTACACTCAGTTTCATTGGTCTGGGCGGCCAAACAAGCTTAACATCTCTTTTGGTAAAACCAGAAAGCAAAGTTTCTGGCTTTTAATGATTTTAACCTGTTTTTTAGTGATTTTAACCTGTTCACATTTATCGTGATTGTTGGCATGTTTGCCTTGTGTGTTTTCTTCTTCATCATGTTTTCCCTTTAAATCTTTCTTTTTCTTGCTTCTATGTTTTACTCAATCCCCTGAGTTTTCTTGTTCTACTTTTCTTCTGTCTTGGTGTGGCATTTCTACATTTTATTTCTGTTATCTTTACATTTGAGCACACAAATGAAGAGCTGTTTTGTACCATCTCTTCCCTTCGAATCTCTGCCTCCTTCTCCACTCTCTCTCACTGGATGGCTTTCCTCCTCCTCCTCCTCCTCCTCTTCCTCCTCCTCCTCCTCCTCTTTCTCCTCTTCTTCCTCCTTCTGTGTGGTACTGAGGATAGAACCCAGGGTGTTCTACCTCTGAGCTACACCTCCAGCCCTATTTTACTTTTTATTTTGAAACAGGGTCTTGCTAAGTTGCTGGCTGCGAACCTGCAATCCTCCTGTCTCAGCCTCCCAAGTACTGGTATTACAAGTGTGCACCACCATGCCCAGCTAATACTAGACTTTTAATCCCACCACTTAACTCAGGTGCCTTCTAAGCATCTCACACTCAGCATGGCCAAACTGAGCTCCCCCAAAGTGCTTCTCTGACAGTTTCCCCTTCTCAGCTTTTGGAGACTCCATCCATCCAGCTCATGAGGATGCCTGGGAGTAATCTGGGAAGTCCTATTGCCTTGACCTTGAACGCCTGCTGGGGTCATGCGACCTCTCTCCTGCACTCCTGCCATGTTGACTTAAGCCAAGGTGTATCTCCTGGATCGTCACAGTGGCCTCCTCGTTGGCCTCCTCGTCTTCACCTTTGAGTCTTCACACAAGGATAGAGGGATTCTGTTTACTGCTGTCAGACCACGTCACTGCGGGGCTCTCTCCTGACAGTGCCTCCTGATCCCTGGCTGAGGAGCCTTCTCATCTCAGAGTCAAAATCAGTCTTTTCGTGGTACTGGGGGTTGAACCCAGGGGCATTCTACCTCCAAGTGACACCCCCACCCCTTTTTATTTTTTATTTTGCTGAGAATCTCAATAAGTTGCTGAGGTTAGCCTAGAACCCATGATCCTCCTGTCTCAGCCTCCCAAGTACTAGGATTACAGGCGTGCTGTCCTTTGGATGTACTGGGTGCATGTCTGCTTCGGGGACGTCGTGTTGTGTTGCTGCCAGGAGCCCTCCTGCTGGGAACCCTCTTGTCCCAGATTCCCATAGCCCGCCTCCTTCAAGTCTTTGTTAGGAAGGTCTGTTCTCAGCATGGATCCCCTGACCACCCTCTCTAAACTTCCACTGGCCTGCCGTTGGTGCCCCTAGTTTCATTTCCTGCTTCTCTTTTCTCCATTGCACTTACCACCATCTATCTCAGTTCATAATTTGCTCATTTATTCTGTTTCTGTCTAGATTTCTACCACTAGAATGTAAAATCCTTGAAAGTGGGGACAATGACTGTTTTGTTCACTGCTTCTCCCCATCACTTGGAGCAATGCTTGGCACACAGTAAGCACTCAGTAAGTATGGATTGATTGAATGAATGAATGAATAAAGTAATTAATGAGCAAATTCTTAAGGTACATAATATTAGCACACTCCAGAATGCATTGGAAATGGCATCCTCCTTATGGGGGATATTCAGTTCCAGGGTTCAACTTCCCAATTTGCTCTTTAGTTGAATTTATTTTGCCTTTCAGACCTTTTATTAAGAATCTATTTCCCCAATCATGGGCATTTTAATTTCAGAATTTATAATTTTCATTTCAAAACCACTACTCGGTGCTTCCTATTCTGGTGTGGCCACTCTTTGGGTCCTGCCTGTTCTTGTTTTCTAATTTCCACTTCTTGTTTCATGGGGGCACTCATTTCCTTGACCTCTTAGTGGGGACTGAATGTGCTTTTCTGGTTACCGTGGAGATCCATTTGCTGGGCAGATTTTACTGCATGTCAGTGATGTGCCAGCTGCTACTCAAGGCCTTGGAGACAAAGGGGGAACTCTAGAGATAATTCTCTGCCCTTTCCTCATGCTCTGTGGAAAGGCATGCTAGTGGGGGGGGGGGAAGCTGACCAGGAAATAAATGGATATAATATAATGACAAGTAGTGATCATGCCATGGGGAGCTACAGGGTCACATAAGGGGTGGAGAGTGAGGAGGGTGCTTCAGGCAGGGTAGTCAGAGAAGACTTCTGGACATTGGTGATATTGGGAGAGAGCTAAATAGGTGAGGGACAAGGCGTCTGGCTGCCTGAGGAGAGAACATTCTAGGTAGAGTAGAGCCTGTGCAAAGGCCCTGGGGTGAGCATGTGCTTGAGGCATGGTCAGGAGGCCAATGCGCTGGGGTGGAATGAGGGAGAGGGAGTGGCGGGAAGGGGGGGTGGACCAGCTGCTGGGTCAAAACCCACAGCTCCTTGTAGGGTTTGGAGGATCAGAGAGACTCTACCTGACTTATGTCTTAAAAAGACGCCCCCTCAATGGCTGCTATGAGATCAGCATGAAAGGGGGCAAGTGTGGAGGGGGGTCCCCCGGGAGGTTGTGGGGTCATCCAGGCGAGCAGTGAAGGGTGGTCAGGCCTAGCACGCTGGGGCCCAGAGAGATGAGCTTGGACTTGGGGTACTCTGGCTTGTTTTGATTTGGTTGGTGCTGAGGGTGGAGGGAAAGGTTGAGCCCTTGGCTGGGCGGGCAGGGCGGGGAGTGGGGCTTGCACACAGTGGGGCGCCCTGCGGGGAGAGGTACGTCTGAGGGGAAAGGAAATGGTTGGCTTTGATGTGGTGAGTGCGGCACAAGCCTGAGCCACACCGGTGGTGGCGTCCCCGCGACTTGGGAAGAACCAGGGCATACAAGGCATTCCCCGCCACAGGATGGGGTGACCTCACTTGGGGGGCGACCTTTCATAGCAAACGGGTGAGGTCTGAGGCTGAGCCTTGGCCTCTGAATTTTAGAGGCCAGGAGGAGAGGAGGAACCAGCAGAAGAGAGTGTGAAGGAAAGCCAGCGAGGCGTGGAAAGCCCGCGGCCTGCGTGCTAGGAGCCGGGCAGAAGGTGCTCGAAGGTGCTCCACGGGGTCGTCAGTGACGCCCAGTGCTGTGGAGCGGTAGGGGAGGTGACATGACTGGACAGGTGGCGGTGTGGACCTCGCTGATGACCACGGCTTGAGACCGGCCGCCCTGGGACCCTGTGAGAGCAGGAGGAAGGGGCATCAGTGACTACAGCCAGCTCTTTGGCGGAGTTTCACTGTAAGGAGAAGCCGGAGAGTGGGGAAGTGGTTTGAAGGAGGTAGAGTGCCACTGGCCACTGTGACAGGGACCCGAAACTACAACGCTCGAAGGCTGTAAAAGTGATTGATTTTTATCAATCCCTGGGGATTGAGCCCAGGGTTGTTCTATCTCTGCGCTACATCCCCAGCCCTTTTGATTTCTAAACTGGGTCTTGCTAAGTTGCTGAGGGTCTCGTTAAGTTGCTGAGGCTGGCCTTGAACCTGTGATCCTCCTACCTCAGCCTCCCGAGTATGGGCATTACAGGAGTGCACCATCATGCTTGGCTAGAAGTTTATTTCTTGATGTGTGTAAAGTCCCAAATGGGTGTCACTGATCGGCAGGCAGCTGTCTCCTAAGTGGTTTCTGAGAACAAAGGCACCTCCCGTCTCGTGCATCTGTACTCGTCACCCACAGCCACTGTGTCCGCGTGCATCGAGCCAGGGAGGGGAAGGGAGGATGACAAACCCACCCGGCAGCGATGCACCTTGATGGTGGTCCCACTGCACTGGCGAGGACTAGCCACCAGCCCCACCTCGATGGCAGGCCGTGGGCCAGGACGTGGTTCGAGGCTGGGCAGCTGCTTCCTAGCCACAGATCCACGCTAAGGAGGGAAGGCAGGGGTGGACAGCCGCCATCGCCACTCTGGGGCTCACACAGCATCGCTGATCCCTACCTCCCTCCCTGCCTCCCTCCCTTCTTTCCTTCCTTCCTTCCTTCCTTCCTTCCTTCGGATTGAACCCAGGGGAGTTCTACCTCTGAACTACACCCCTAGCCCTTTTTATTTTTTATTATGAACAGGATCTTACTAGGTTGCTGAGGGTCTCACTTAGTTGCTGAGGCTGGCCTTGAACCTGTGGTCCTCCTATCTCAGCCTCCTAAGTACTGGGATTACAGGCGTGCATCACCATGTCTGGCTGTGATGGCATGTTTTCTGAAAATGGGCACAGGCCACTCTTTGTCAACATTTTTATTTATTTATTTATTTTTGGTCCTGGGGGTGCACTGTGGATGTCATCCTGGCTGGAAGGTGCACAGGTTTTTTTTATTCCTTCCAGCCCCCATGTCCCGTGGTGACAGCAGCTGCCTCTGGTCCCCAGCCAGGTGGGAGAAAGGGCGGGCAGGAGAGCTGACTGTCAGTGACTCAGCAGGGCCGGCCCAACCCAGGCAGGCTGCAGGAGGCAGCGGCAGGAAATGCTGGTTGGGCTTGCTCAGTGCCCCTCAGTGCCCCCCCCCCATGGTAGTAGCCTCAGGTGCAACTGGGGGACATTGAATAAAAATAAGGGTGGTGGGAGTGACTGGGGGGGATGCCAAGTAATTTTTTTCTGAAAGGACAGTAAGCCAGATAAGTTTGGAAATCTATGCCCGGGACCTTGGGAGACTGTAACACAGGATCGGGCCTCCTCCCCTCGTCTCTGGGACCAAGGCCCTCTCCTAGGAGCCGTCTGCCAGCCTCCGGCTTGCCACCCTTACTGGGAGCATTAGGTGGCTCCGTAGTGCCTCAGACACAAGGCCATGCCTCCTGGGAGCCCACCTTTCTTCCTTTCGCTGCCTGGGCCCCACCCCCACAGAGCACAGCTTCTTTCCTGAACATGACTTGTGCTCCGACTCTCCTCCTTAGCTGATTCTCCTGCCCCAGCCCCAGCCCCAGCCCCGACCCTGGCTCTCTGTCCTCCGCTCCGTCCTGGAGCAGCTCGGGGTCAGTCGCACCCGAGTCAGGCCACAGCGCAGGGCTTCTGAGGGCCAGGTCCTTGTTGCGTTCCCTAAGAGTACCCGGTGCAGGACGGGGTGCAGACAGGGCCACGAGGGGCGCGGCGGTCCCCATGGTCTCCATGTGGATCCAGGCTTCCTGGGCCGAGTCCCTCACCTGAGAAAAGGCCATTGTGCTCCCCGTTGTGAACTTGTCTTTAGGACAAGAAGGCACAGTCACGGAGGGTCGTCCCCTTCTCCAGTCACCTGAGCATCCAGGTGAGGATACAGACCCCCAGCCCATGCGCTGCCCGGAGTTCAAGGCCTCCTCCAGGACCTGTGAGGACTCCTGGCCGTCGCTTTTCCAAACTGCTGTTCTGGCCAGTTCCGGAAGGCTGGGCCATGGCCTTCTCGAAAAATACTTCACTGGCTGCACTCCTGATCACCATGAGATATGCCCTAAATGTGGCCACAGGCTCGCCTCGGGAGTCCCCACAGAGGGTGGTGATGAGGGTGATGGAGGTGATGGTGATGATGATGGTGATGATGGTGATGATGATGGTGTTGATGATGATGGTGATGGTGGTGAAGAGGGTGGTGATGAGGGTGATGATGGCGATGGTGATGGTGATGGCGGTGGTGGTGATGATGATAGTGATGATGGTGATGGTGGTGAAGAGGGTGGTGATGAGGGTGATGATGGTGATGGTGATGATGGTGATGGTGATGATGATGGTGGTGATGGTGATGGTGATGATGATGGTGATGGTGATGATGGTGATGATGGTGATGGTGGTGATGGTGGTGAAGAGGGTGGTGATGAGGGTGATGATGGTGATGGTGATGATGATGGTGATGGTGATGATGGTGATGATGGTGATGATGGTGATGGTGGTGAAGAGGGTGGTGATGAGGGTGATGATGGTGATGGTGATGGTGATGATGGTGGTGGTGATGAGGGTGATGGTGGTGGTGGTGACGATGATGATGGTGTTGATGGTGATGATGATGGTGGTGAAGAGGGTGGTGATGAGGGCGATGGAGGTGATGGGGATGATGATGGTAATGATGGTGGTGATGATGGTGATGATAATGATAGCCAATGGCCACTGAGTCCTTATCATGCATGGGCCATGATTCTAAGTCCTTTTCCTGTACTAAATCCTTCCAACAACATTCCTGATTCAACATACCATTCTCATACCCATTTTTACAGAGGTGGACACAGAGGCTCAGAGCAGTGAAGCCAGGTCGCTCAGCACCCCGCGGAAGGCTTGTGGGACCAGAGGGTGCGAAGGAGCTGCTGAAGCTGCGTCGCAGGCATCCGGCCTCGGCACCCCACTCCCTCCTCCATCTCTGTGAGGTCCCTCATGTCCTCTCTCCCTGAGTTCTAGGGCTCACTTCCCCAGCTCCAGCACCCGCCAGATGGAGCCCCAGGTAGCATCCCTGGTGTCGGGAAGACGTGCCTTTACCCCCACACTGCCAGGTCGGCGTCCTCTCCCTCTGGACCAGATTCCAGTTTCACGTGTGTGACTCAAACACACAGTGACAGCTTTGCCCAGACAGAAAGCGGCCTCTCCCCCAAGCTGACGCGAGCTGGTCCCAGAGCAGCCATCTCACACTCTGTGGCTCCTGCCTGACACCCCAGGGACACTCGGTCCCCAGGACCCTTCTTCCCACTCCTCGGTGTTCCAGAACATTCACAGGCATTGCTAGAATTCAACTGCCGGTGCCTGCGAGAGGTGGTGGCCAGCTACCTGTGTGTCCCACCGCTTGAAGACGATGGCACATGGTGGCCGCGGGCCACTGGCTTGACACCAGCCGGGCAGGTGGTGGGGCTTGGGGGTGAGCGTATTGGTGGTTTTAATTGTCCCCCTCGTGTGTGTGTGTGCGTGGCCAGGAGCTGCCCCGGCCCTGCAGACCCCTCTCCCCGCCTTCCCAGGAGCCCCGGTTCCGACGGTCCATTGAACTAATCTGCTGTAAGTAGGTCAAGGAGAGCTGGCTGCGCTCCCTTCCCTTTCTTATGCCCTGCGGCTCCTGCGAGTCTGGCCTTCCACTCCAAAGGGACTTCGCTCTCCTTGCTGTGTCAAAAAGATATTTCATGTTAAAATTCAACGGGGAGATGTTAACCGGCCTCGGAACCAGGCCGTCAAGATGGAGCGGCTCCAACAGGCTGAACTTTGCATCCTTGTCCCGTGTTCTGCAGAGGGTCCTGCCCACAGCCCGCAGCGCCCACCCAGACCAGGCCCCCGCCCCTGGCCATTTCCCCCAAGCCTGGGCAGGGGGACCCCTCTTCCTGGAGTACAAGCCCAGTGAGGTTGTCCACCTTTACTGAGGGATTCCCACCTCTTCCTGGGGCGCTTGTGTGCTGGTTAGCGACATTCTTAGGACTGCTGGGCTGGCAGAGGACAGTCTTTTCTGATCCTGTGAGTTGCAGCCTGTCGTTTGGAGGAGCAATTTTGAGAGGCTGCGGGGACCAGTCTAGCCCGGGGTGGCGGGGGTTGGGGGCAGGGTGGATTTTGGCTCAATTCCTCTCATCTCGCAGGAAAACACCATGGCAGGTTTTGGCCAACAGTGCGTACAAACACAGTGTGTGAGCAGCGCCTTTCTTCTCTGCTTCTGTGGACGGAGAAGCCACACAGAAGAGGAGCCAGCGCTGGCCAGGATTTTAATAAGCCCTACAAATTCCCCCTAAAAGAGAGGTGGTGCTGTCCAATGGTTATACACACAAACTTTGGCATCAGGCTGCCAGGAACTGAATCCCTGCCCTGCCCAAGCTGTGCGGCCTTGGAAAAGTTGCTTAACCTCTCTGTGTCTCAGTTTCCCCCTCTGGAAATGATAATAGTTCTGATCTCATAAGGGTCTTGTGAGGGCTAAACAAGTGCATGTAAGTAACGTAGAGCAGTCCCTGGAATGCTGCAGTGAATACGTTTGTATGCATTGTTATTATTATTATATTACTTTAATGGGGTTTGACAAGGAGACCCGTGGGAAACACACAGAAGGCCCTAGAGGCTGGACCTGAGGAGGGCTCCCGGGGAGCCGGGTTGGCCCGCCGTTCGGAGGGCGCGGCCGCACACTGTGCACCACACAGCGAGGCGGGTGTAAATCTGGGTCGGGATGTGATTCATCTTTTCACATATGGCTAGTGCGTGCCTGGTGGTTTTAACAAAGACCTCTTAGCTTCCTAGCGAGAACACCTGTGTTGCAGATGGTGGAAGAATGGGGCCTTTGAGAACTGAATACCCCTGCCACGCTGAGCAGGACTCTGGAGGGTCAGGGAAGACACTGATGCTCCCCAGCCCCACCAGAGGCTTGCTCTTGGTAGCTGTCTGGAGACTCTGCCTATGTCTCTATCCTGGATGGGTCTGTATCCTGCAAAGGTCAATGATAGCCCCTGAATTTCATCCACACAGACACAAACACATGAGGACTTGTGGACACCTGCACCATTCTCCCATGTCCTCTTTTTTTGTGTGTGTGGTGCTGGGGATGGAACCCAAGGGCATTCTACCTCTGAGCTACACCCCCGGCCCTTTTTTATTTTTTATTTTGAAACAGGGTCTCACTAAGTTGCTGAGTTTTTTGCTGAGTTGTGGAGGCTGTCCTCGAACCTGTGCTCTTCCTATCTCAGCCTCCCAAGTACTAGGATTACAGTTGTGCACCACCACGCCCGGCTATGTCCTCACATTAGGAGATGGGGTAGAACACTGAGCAGATGGAGGCAAAGGGGATAGAAATGAGATTGAACAGCCAAATGGTCTCTTTGGCCTCCTACTCATTCATTCATTCATTCATTGATTCAGCAGTTACCAAAAGACACCTTGAGTCAGGTCCTGGAGCTGAACTCTGGGGACACAGTGGAAGATGAGATGCAAGCGCCCCTGCCTGTGTGGTGGTGGTGGTGGTGGTGGTGACGGGCCGCCTCAAGTACACCCACTGCCTACGGTTAACTTTGTAAAGACAGATTCCACAGGGGTAATGAAGGAAATCAAGAGGGCGTGGGATCACAGGTAGGGTGGGGAGGCCAGTGGCCAGGCCGGGGAGGGATACCCGCTCACATCCACCCAGGACTGGGGAGGAGCTGAGTGTGGAGGGCAGGGCAGGGAAGAGGGGCACAGTGTGTGCCGGGATCCTGTGGTGGGCAAGGACCCATCATGCTCGTGACCCCAGCAGCAGAGGTCGAAAGGAGGACACTAGGGTAGCAGGCCCATCAAGCAGGGTCCCTGGGGGCCTCACGAACACTTAGGATTGAAGCTGAAGCGGGGGCAACAGTAGGACTTGGGAATCTGGGTATGAGAGAGGGAGGACTTCAGAATGCCCCCCAGGTTTCCACTTCAACAGCTGAGTAGAGCTTGGCGTCACTGACCAGGATGGAACAGCCTGGGGTTGGAGGAAGGTGGGGGGCCACGTGGAGCGGACACAGAGGCAGCTTACGGGCTGCGGTCACAGCAGGTGCAGGAGGTCCTGCTGCTGCACAGAGGTCCCGGATGGAGAGAAGGAAGTGGCCGGAGGCCGGCCAGCTGCTCTGGCCAGTGTCCTCAGGTGGCATGGCTGTAAGGCAAGCATGGCTTGGCTCCTCCAGATCTATTTGATGTGGCTCAAAGACTGATTTAAACAATTCAGCCAACGTTGAACATTGGGGATTTCACATAAAAATTGCATCTCTTCTGATTAAAAAAAACCCTGGGCTCCCAAGCTCCATGGCAACGAAGGGCGGGATCTGAGAGGTCGATGCCCCCAACTACGGGGGCCAAGCACAGCACTGCCCCTGCAGACTGAGCACAGCACTTCCCCCTGCAGGCGGAGTCTGGCACTGCTCCCGAAGGCTGAGCTCTGCACTGCCCCCTACAGGCCCCGCCCCACACTGCCCCCTGGAGGCCGAGTCCCCCACTGCCCGCCTCAGGCGAGCACTGCTCTAACACCCGACCGCATCTTTCCCCATTAATGTCCTGTTCCCTTCCAGGATCCAGCCAGCGGAACTGCGCTGCACCTTTTCACTCTGTCTCCTCTGCTATCCCGTGGCAGTTTCTCCATTTTTCCTTGTTTTTCACGACTGCGACAGTTTTGAAGAGCGGCTCTCTGATATTTTGCAGAAAGTTCCTCGGTCTGGCTTTGTCCAAATGTTTTTCTTGTGAGTAGGGTGAGGTTATGGGCTTTGGGGACAATCCGGGGTGCATGCAGAGGCACGTGAATCTCTACTGGGCATCCCAGAGATACCGAGAAAGGTGGTGTCTGCCGAATGTCTTAGGATCGTTACTAAAGTCACTTGCCGGCATCCAGGTCTCTGAATCCCACACCTGCCCCTGGGCAGCCTGTTGTGGCTGGAAAAAATACACAGGGCTAGGCTGTGGCTGAGAGGTAGAACACCTGCTTGGCGTGTATGAGGGCCTGAGGCCCATCCCCAGCACCCCGAAAATAATTATAAATAAATAAAGTAAAAAATACACACACACACACACACACACACACACACACACACACACACACAGAGCCCAGCTGAGAGGGCCCACTGAAAGTTCATGGCCAGACCCAAGTGGACCGTCCCCAGGCCCTGCAGCCTGACTCTGTTCCCCCATCTGCTCCTGCCCTACCCTTTTCTCACCTCAGCGCCTCCCCTCATGCCCCCTTCGCTCCTTCCTCTGAGAAGTCACCTCCTCCCAGCACCTCGGGGTCCTCCAGCTCCTGTGCTGGACTCCCCTCTCCCTCCCCGTGGAGGCAGCACCTCGGCCTGCGCGCCCAGGGCCTGCCCTGCCACGGCCGCCCAAGAGGAGGTGCGCAGATGCTAAGACTGAGTCGAAAGAAGCAATCCCACAAGACGGCAGAATTCCACACGGGTGTTACCACACGGCACACTGCCGGCTCAGTGGGTGGCTCAGAATTCAGGGTGGTGGTTGCCTCGGGTGGTGGGCGATGACTGGGGCGAACCTCGCCGGCCTGTCCGGTACCGGAGGCACTATTTCTTCAGCTAGGTCATAGGCATTTGGAGATTTGTTTGACTTTAATTTTTCTTTTTCTTGTTTTTTTCTTTTGTACTGAGGACAAACCCAGGAGCATTCTACTTCTGAGATATACCCCCAGCCCTATTTTATTTTTTATTTTGAAATGGAGTCTCACTAAGTTGCTGAGGCTGGCCTCAAACCCGCGATCTTCCAGTCTCAGCCTCCCACGTACTGGGATTCCAGGCATGCACCACTATGCCTGGCTTGATTATGATTTTTAATTTTTTTTTGCAGTGCTGGGGATGGAACCCAGGGCCTTATGCATGTTAGGCAAACACTCTACCACTGAGCCACATCCCCAGCCCTGGATATTAAACTCTGTAAGACACTGCCACACTCTGCAAAGTGGCCGTTCGATTTCACGTCTCTGCAGTTGCTCCATGTTCTCATCAACATTGATCTTTTCAACTTTCGCCAGCCTAGTAGGCGCGTGGTGGTTTTGGTTTGCATTTCCTGATGCTGGGGATCATTTTTCATATGCGTATTTGCACATCCTCTTTGGTGAAGCATTTGTCCAAACGTTTGCTTGTTATAAACATTGGACTGTTTTATTGTCTACTTGTAAACATTTTTCCTCTTTCCTAGATAGAAGTCTTTTGTCAGAACTTTTTCAAATATTTTTCCCAACCTTGTGGCTTGCTTTTTTATTTTTGTAACACTGTCTTTTGGAAAGCAGAGGTTTTTAGTGTTTATGGAATCCAATATGTTGTTCGTTTCATTTTATAGTTTATATTTTTGCATCGTATTTAAGAAATCATGCTGGGCATGGTGGCGCATGCCTGTAATCTCAGTACTTGGGAGGCTGAGACAGGATTGCAGGTTCGAGGATAACCTCAGCAATGTAGTGAGACTTATAGTAAATTAGCGAGACCCTGTTTCAAAATAAAAAGGGCTGGGGGTGTAGCTCAGAGATAGAATGCCTCTGAGTTCAATCCCCAGTACCACGAACAAACAAAAAAGAAATCTTTGTCAAACCCAAGGTTGCTAAGATTTTCTCCAGGTTTCTTCTAACAATTTTTAATTTTAACTCATACTTAGTTCTATGGTATTGGTTAAAGTTAATTTTTGGATATGGCATAAGTTAGCTTCTCCCCCCTTCCTTCCTTCCTTCCTTCCTTCCTTCCTTCCTTCCTTCCTTCCTTCCCTCTCTTTCATTTATGGTTATTCAACTGTTCCAGAATCATTTGTTGAAAAGATTATCCTTTCCTCATTTAATTGATTTGGCACCTTGATTGAAAATCAGTAAACCATGCATGCATAATCCAACTCTCTATTTTATTATACTGAACAAACATTTTTGGTGCTAGGGATCAAACCCAAGGCCTTATGCTTGCTAGGCAAGTGTTCTATCATTGAGCTACATCCCCAGCCCTTTGTTCTTCTTTTTCAAAATTGTGTTGTGTAATCTAGGTTCTTTGCATATTCATGTAAACATTAGGATGTGCTTGTCAATTTATACAAAATAGTCTGCTGGCACTTTGATTGGGATCTCATTGAATCTACAGATTAAATTGTGGAGAACCAACATTTTATTAATACTGAGCTTTCCAATCCTTGAACATGGTACATCTCTTCATTTATTTAGGCCTTCTTTAATTCCTCTCAGCAAATGTTCTATAGTTTTCAGTTTATGGAACTTGACTTTATTTTGTTCAATTTATCCCTAGGTATCACTTTTTCCTATGCTGTTATTAAAAGATATTGTATTAAAATGTTCAGTTCCTGGTAGTTGCTAGTACACAGAAATACAACAGATTTTTGTATGTTGACTTTGTATCCTGCAACCTTGCTAAACCCACTTACTCTAGTAACATTGTTGTGGATTCATTAGGATTTGCTATACAGATGATTTTGCCATCTGCAAATAAAGACATTTTTATGTCTTCCTAATATGTATGCCTTTATTAATATTTTTTGCCTTATTGCACTAACAAGGACCAATGTTGAATAGAAATGGAGAGAGTGGACATCCTGGCCTCATTCCTGATCTTAAGGGGAAAGCATTCAGTTTTTCACCCTAAAGTAGGATGTTAACCTCTGGGGCAGCAGGATGCACTATCTAGGGCATAGGTTTCCTTTATCAGATTAAGGAGGTTCCCTTTTATTCCTCTTCAGCTGAATGTTGTTTATGAATTTTTTCAAGTACTCTTTCTGCATTTATCAAGATGAACATATATATATAATATATAATATATATTTTAGTTTGTATAGTTAGTATATATATATATATACACTAGTTAACCTTTTCTCTCTCTTTTTATTATTTATTTATTTATTTATTTATTTATTTATTTATTTATTTATTTATTTTGTGGTACTGGGGCTTGAACCCAGGGGCTTTCTACCTCCGAGCTACACCCCCAGACCTTTTTATTTTTTATGTTGAAACAGGGTCTTGTTAAGTTGCTGAGGGCCTTGCTAAATTGTTGAGGCTGGCCTTCAGCCTGCGATCCTCCTGTCTCAGCCTCCCAAGTACTGGGATTACAGATGTGCGCCACCGCACCCGGCCCTTGTTATTGTTTTAATGTCTGTAGGGTTTGTAGTGACATGTCCTCTCCTAATCTTTATATTGGTAATGCGTATATTTTCTTTTTTGCCCTGATGTGTATGGCTGGAGGTTTATAAATTTTATTGATTTTTCTCGAAGAATCAACTTTAGGTTTCATTGATTATCTTTATTGTTTTTCTGTTGCTGACTTCTCCTATTTATTATTTCTCTGTTTTCTGCTTACTTTAGGTTGAATTAACTCTTATTTTTCTTTTTTTCTAGTTTCTTAAGGTGGGAACTGAGTTATTTGATTTGAGTCTTTCTTCTTTTCTAATGTAGACAGTTAATGATAAAAATTTCCTCTACTCACTGCGTTAGCTTCATCTGACAAATTTTTATGTCACTTTTTCATTTTCACTCAGTTCAAAATACTTTCTAATTTCCTCTTTGCCCCATGGGTTATTTAGAGCTGTGTCGTAGAGGCTGAAGAGGCTTTTCTAGGTATCTTTTGGTGACCAGTTTCTAAATTCAGTTCCATCATGGCCCAAGAACATTCTTCATGGGTCGATTACTTTAAAATTTATTGTGTGTGAAATAAGGCTGGGGCCCATAGGGACCTGACCAGGCAGGGCCCTGTTGGTCGAGGGAGAAGTATGATCTTTATCATGAACTACTGGAGGGTTTGAAGCAGATTTTGGGATTTGGTTTTAATTGTGTGTCTAAATACGTATTGTGGCTGTTGTGTGGTGGACAGTGTGGGTGTCAGGGACCAATTTGGGGACCAGACATGATGGTGGCAGGGACCAAGATGGCGGCCACAGTGAAGGAGTAGATGGATTTAGGAGCCATGAGGAGGTAAATTGATTGGCCTGGTGTGCATCAGATGTGAGTGAGGTCCCCTCCTTACTGAGGGGACCAAATGCTGTTATCCCTACCCTAGTGGGGTTCAGCTCCCTGCCCATCTGCAAACAAGCCAACCACATTCTCCTGCAGAAACCAGGAGTCACCCACCCTCTTGGTACTAGGAAACCTGCCTCCCACAGGCCCTGGTCATTTGTTTTGTCCCCAAAGCACCCCTCGTGTGGCCCTGCATGGTGGGCAGTTGGGACAGGGTAGCTGGGCTGGATTTCAGATGCCTCCTTAGCTGGGTGCTTGGGCCGGGGCACAATCTGTAAACTGTACCTGGCGGCTCTATTAGCAGGCTCAGTTACTGAACTCTGGCCTGTGCTAACATCAGTCCACCTTGATACCCGCCCCAGGAGGTGGGTTCTGTGATCATTCCCATTTTATAGGATGAGAAATCTGTAAATGGTGGAGGTGAAATTGGAACCCCGATCTCTAATCGGGGTGGCTGAGTGAAGGTGTGAGGATGTGAGCCCAGCAGGGGAAGGGAGAGGACCCATGTTGTTCATAAAGAGGACCAAGGGGAGCTGGGTCATGTGTGGCCACCTGCATGGGGTCCTGCAGGGCTGGGGCAGGAGGAAGAACGTGCCTAGGGATGGGAGAGCGGGGGGCGAGCGGTAAGCGCAGCCTCTGGTCACAGCAGAAGCCAAGCTGTCCCCTCCCGTGCTGGTCCTGGAGGTTGCCCAATTCTCTTCCATCCTCGGGGTAGAGAAAAGGCAACTCCTTCCCCAAAGGGGCTCCACAGGGGCGGAGTCTCTAGAACCAGGTACTTTCTACAATGACCTTGTCTTGCTGGCTGTTCCTGGCTATGGCTGATTTCCTAGAAGAATCCAAAGAGAGAGAGAGAGTGTGTGACATAGGTGGGGGAAATGGTTGTGGCGTGGCGGGCGGGACTGGGGGTCAAGTCTTACAGGAATGTGAGCTCTACAATACTAGGGTTTTAGTGTCTCCTACACACCCAAAACCCAAGACAGTGCCGGAAGCATAGCAGGTACATGACACGAGTGAGTGAAGCGAACGAATAAATGAAGTCCCAGTTTTCCTGCCTCTCGGCCAGGTGCCCGTAGGTGCTGTGTCTCAATTCCCTTGACAGTGACATGAGACAATAACAGGTAATAACCACCTGGGGTTGTTGTATTAGTTTGATAAGCTGCCTTGTTGAAAGAATAAGGGAGCTGGGGGTGTGGCTCAGTGGCAGAGCACTTGCCTAGCACCTGCAAGGGCCTGGGTTCAATCCCCAGCACTGAAAAGAAAAAAAAAAAAAGGCCAGGCATGATGGCACATGCCTGTAATCCCAGTACTTGGGAGGCAGGAGGATCACAGGTTTGAGGACAGTCTTCACCAACTTAGCGAGATCCTCACTTAAGAACTTAACGAGACCTGGTTTCTTTCTTTCTTTTTTTTATTTTCTTGTGGTATTGGGGATGGAGCCCAGGGGTATTCTACCTCCGGGCTATACCTCCAGCCCTATTTTACTTTTTATTTTGAAACAGGGTCTCACTAAGTTGCAGAGGGCCTCACTAAGTTGCTGAGGCTGGCCACATACCTGCAATCCTCCTGTCTCAGCCTCCCAAGTACTGGGATTACAAGCGTGCGCCACCACGCCCAGCTGAGACCTGGTTTCAAAATTAAAAATTAAAAAAGGGTTGGGGGTGTAGCTTGGAGGTAGAATGCCCCTGGGTTCAATCCCCAGTACTAGAAACAAACAAACAAAACCCACTACCACCACCACAAAAACCCAGTCAGGGATTGGTAAGTGCCAACTGTTGTTATTACTGTGCTCACGGCCTTGGCCCCTCCCTGCTGGAGGTTTCCCCTTGAGCACCCTCACCCAGGACACCACGAGGACAAGCACCAGCCGTGAGCTGAGCAGTGGTCTAGGCTCCAGAACCTAACCATTCACTTAGGTTTGACCACAACTCTGTGAGCTAAGCTTGGTGTTTCTGTTTTCCTTTTAACATGCATTTTATGAATGAGGAAGCTGAAGCACACTGAAGGGGATTCTGGCTACAACATGCAGTTGGGGAATGTTCCCTCCATTGTATTCTCTCAGAGAAAGTGTGTGGGTCCGCAGGATCTGCTCCTGGGGCCACTGAAAGAATTCACCTGTTGCTCTGCCTGGCCTGGAATTTGTGGGAACACTGAATTAGGACTGCGGAGACTGTCTATCTCTTTATGTGTCAGTTTTGGTGGGGAGGTTAGGTACTTTGCCTGAGAAGGCAGGCATTCAACCCCAGGCATTCTGGCGGCCGAGCCTGCACCCCAAAGCATGACATTTTCTTGCCTAAGGTACAGTCACTTTCTACCGGGGAGACCTGGGATCAGTCACTTCATGTCTCTTAACTTCCATTTTTCCACCTGCAAATGGAAATAGTAAGGGCACCTTCCCAGCAGGGTTCTTGTAAAGATTAAACAGTTTTAGGAAACAGGCCTGGATACTTCTGTGCCCCTGCCCATCTCCATCCCCAGCCCAGCCCCAGGGGCCTGGTTACTCACTGATTCTCCAGGTCCTGGATGGTGTCGGGGAGCGGAAGTCCCTGGGTCTCCGGGAGGGAGAACAGGAGAAGCAGGCTTGAAAGAATGGGGCTGATGCCATAGAAGAGGGGAGGGAGCAGGGGCAGTGCCTGGTGAGCCATCTTGATCAGAGGGCCAATCATGGCCCCCAGGCGGCCCACTGAATGCAGGAAGCCTTCCACTGTCATCCTGTGGGGGGGGGAGAGGAGGGCCAGGCCCTTGTCACAGCCACCCCTGTGGCAGGAGAACCATTTGGCTGGGCCCAGGGATGCCAGGGGAGGGAAAGCTGGGCTGGGAAGTTGCTTTCCTCAAGGTGGCCAAAAATGCCACCTCCTCCAGGAGCCCACTGAGATTTCCCCATCTGGTACTTCAGGGGATTCTCTAGTGCCCATCACCTCCTCCCTGTCGTTAGGCTTTCCTATGATAGCAACAAAACCAATAAATGTTCATAAGAAAAAGTGTCAGAAAAAATGGACAAGGAAGTGACCAAGAGGCACCAAGAGAGACACAGAAGCTGGGCACAGTGGCACAGGCTTGTAATCCCAGTACTTGGGAGGCTGAGACTGGAGGATTGCGGGTTTGCGGCCAATCTCAGCTACTTAGTGAGGCCCTCCGCAACTTCATGAGACCTGGTTTCAAAATAAAGAATAAAAAATAGGGCTGGGGGGTGTAGCTCGGAGGTAAAACGCCCCTGGGTTCAATCCCCGTACCGCAATAAATAAATAAATAAATAAAGAAAGAATAAAAAATAGGACTGGGGGTGTAGCTCGGAGGTAGAATGCCCCTGGGTTCAATTTCCAGTACTGCCAAAAAAAAAAAAAAAAGAAAGAAAATAGGGCTGGGGGTGTAGCTTGGAGGTAGAATGCCCCTGGATTCAATCCCCAGCACCACAAAGAAAAAAAATAATAAAGGATTTCAAAGCCCAAGCCAGGTGCCTGAGGCCTCCTCTGTCTAGACCTTCAGGGGAGGACCCTCCGGGAGGCTCCTGCCCGTCCCTGGCTGCCGACCCCTGGACCTGGCCTCCCGCTGGCCCTCCGGGGCGCCCCTCGTACACCCTCCCCGAGGCAGCTCGTCAGAGCACAGCCCAGCCTACCGCAGCGGAGTTGGGAAGAGCTCCGTCCTGTAGACGGAGAGGCAGGTCAGGCTTATGCCAAAGCACCCCTTCCCCAGCACGGCGAAGGCCACACGCAGGGTCTGCATATCTGGCAGAGAAAGCGGAGAGAGTGGGGTCTGCCAGGAGGCGCCGCAGAGGCCGCCGGCCTGGTGCAGGGGGGCTGGGTTCTATGTTCTCCTGCCTGTCCCCGGCAGGGCTGACACGGTGCCAGGCAGGCAGGGCCAGGCAGGGCCAGGCAGGGTGAGGCAGCCTGGCAGTGGGGCGGGGGCGGAGCCTCGGGGCAGCTCCTGGGGCCTGGGGTGCTTCTTGCTGTGTGAGACCCCACCGAGCCAGGCCCACAGCAGGGGCCCCGGGTGCCCAGGTATCCTGAAGCTTTCCACTGCCCCTCGGCCTGTCTGTGGGACCAGAGGCTGGGTGACAGGAGCCCCGGTAAGGGAGCCGGGGTCTGGGTCACTCTCTGGTCTGGATCTGGGCCTCGACGTCCCCTTCCCACACCTTGTTGGGAGGGATCTTGCAGGGCAGGGGTGCAGCTCAGTAGTAGAGCGCTTGTCTGACCTGTGCGAGGCCCTGGGTTCCATCCCCAGCACTCAAGGGAAAAAAGGATCTTATAAACTGTAAAGTGCGGTTCCGATGGAAAGCCCTTGTGTTTAAAATGTCCTCAGAATGCTACGCGTGGCTCAGAGCTTGGGCTTATGCCTGATGGGGACACAGCTCACCCTCCACCTCGCCATCCCCTCCAGACTGTCCCCTTGGGGCCCCCTCCTGCCTTCCTCCGGCTCTGAACCACTGCGGGACTCATGTCCCCATCCCCTGCCTCCCATCTTTATTCCTGAGCAGTGAAAGGAGACATGGAGAGGATTTCAGGGCATTCTAGCCTCATTTAGAAAGAAAAAAGGAGCTGGGAACGGTGGTGCATCCTATGATTCTAGTCCTTGAGAGGCTGAGACAGGAGGATCGCAGGTTTGAGGCCAGCCTCAACAACTGAGCGAGGTCCTCTGCAACTTAGCTTGACCCTGTCTCCAAATAAAAAATAAAATAGGGCTGGGGGTGTAGCTCAGAGGTAGAACGTCTCTGGGTCTGATCCCCAGTGCTGCAAAGATGAGAGAGAGAGAGAGAGAGAGAGAGAGAGAGAGAAAGTAAGAAGATGGGGCCCTTGGCAGCACCCCCAGATCACTGCACATAACTGACTTGCTCCTTTAAAAAATGAGAAGAAACACACCCATTCACACACGGAGGCACACACGTGTGCACTCTGCTCGGTGCCCCCGCGCTTCAGTGTGAGCAGCAGCCTCCATACCTTCCTGCACCCGCAGGTCCAAGCCCTGGCTTTGTCTCCTGCGAGCTGAGTGACTTGGGTTCCTGCTTGACCTCTCTGATCCTCAATTTCCTCCCCAGGAAAATGGGCGGGGCCGGCTGGGGGTGATCTGATTCCTGGACAGCAAAGGCTGTGAGGGTCCCAGACCCGGCAGAGCTGCCGCACAGTGGCTGTGGCCATGAAAACGCGCCTTGTTGGGGGCAGGGGAGGGGGAGCCAGCCGGACGGCATAATGGGGCGGGGCGGGGGGTCCCTGGCCTCACCTTGCGGCACCAGCACATTGACCAGGATGGAGAGCCCAGCCAGGATCTGGGAGGAGGCCAGGGTGATGCGGCGGCCAAGAAACTTGAGCAAGAGGACAGTGGTGGCTCGGCCCAGGAAGTCCATGGCTCCAAAGAGGCCTTGCAGGAGGAAGATGTCCCTGCCCAGGCTCTGCAGGTCCAGCACCAGCCCGTAGTAGGACAGCATTAGGGAGAAGCTGCGGGACAGAGCCAGAGGTCAGGTCCCAGCTCGCAGAGGAAAGGGGCCCCCCGCCCTGCTGTGTTGCCACACACCTGCCTGGGAGGGCACAGACATCCCGGGAGGTCTGTCCATCCCCATTGGAGCTGGTCGTGGCCAGAGCTCCAAGAAGCTTGTAGAATGTAGGACGCATGTCCCAGGAAAGGGCAGGGGACAATGGCCTCATGTGTTGCACACACGGGCAGCGGGCAGGGTGGCAATGGTCGTAGTGGTACCTCTTGAGTTTCCTGGCCACTGACCAATGGAACCCCTGGCCCTCTCCTGGCTGGTGCCATGGCCACTGTCAGTGGCTCTGTGGGTCAAGCTGAACCGCCCCTCTGAGCCACCTCGCCCCTCTGGCTCAGTTTCTGGGGACAGTCCCACCCGGGACCTCTCTAGAAGCTTCAGCCTGACCCTGGTCCCCTGCAGGCACCACCAGTGCAAATCTGCTTCTGAAGCTGGCAGCTTAGGTAGGAGCTCCTCACACCACGACCCCAGAAGCTCTGGAATTTTCTTCGACCATTTTAGAAGACCCATTCTTTTAATTCTGGTCATAAGTCCCAGGGCTGACTCTCATTGGTTGAGCTTAAGTCACGTGTCCATCCCTGAACCAATCACAGTAGCCAAAGTGATGAAACATACTAATTGGTCAGACCATGTGCCCATCTTTGTAGCTGGGAGGAGGGGCATTCCCCAAAAGAAAACCAAGGTGCTGGCTTACCCCACATGCCAGTCTCCGAGTCCCTCCTGCCACACACCCGCTGGCCTTTGGCCTCCTGGGCACCCCTGTGAGGCCCAAGGGTATCGTATTCCCATGTCCCAGCCTTGTCTCCTGGAGGGGTGACAGCGTACCTCTCCACCAGCATGGTGCAGGTCCTCCCGCGGAGTGTGGGCACACGGAACAGACTCAACACTGACCCCTGGGCCTTCTCGGAGGGCTCCTCCTCCATGCTGGACAGCAGTGTCTCCGGAGAGAACAGGGCACTGAATGTTAGCCACAGCCCTGCCTGCCTCCATGCCAGGGAACGGTGCCAGGTGGGCAGAGTGATAGGGAACCTGGCCTTGGCCTCTGGAAACTGGTACCCGGAGTTGGGAGTGGGATGAGGCAGAAGCTTCTCTCCACACCCCTGGCTTTTCACAGGCCTGGTCCACCTCGCCTGAGCCAAGGAGGGGACCTTGTGACCCAGCTCCGTCCTGCTGAGCTGCAGGCTGCACAGGGCATGGCCGCTCCAGCCAGGCCAGCTCCTCACTGCTTCCCCAGGGCCCCACGCAGTCCTCCTGCACCACCAGGCGCTGCCTGCTGTGTTCAGCTCAGTCCCACCAGCACTAGCTTGCCTCCTCCTGGAAGCCTTCCTCAGTCCTCCTGCCCCCACGGAGCTCTGTGTCCTCTAATCTCTGGCCGCACATTCTCCATCTGACACCTGCTTTCTCAAAATAGCTACTTTTAAATAAGCACACCCTGTTCCCCAAATACACTAAGATGTCCCATGAGGCAGGTGTGCAGCACGTGGGCTGGAGTGGCGGGTGATACAGTGGTGATGGATGGTGATGTTATTATTGGTGGGGATGATGGTGGTGAAGGTGATGATGGTGATATGGTGATGATAGTGATTAAGGTACTGGTGAGGATGGTGGTGATGGTGATGATGTTGGTGATAGTGATGAAGGTGGTAATGATGGTAATGGTGGTGATGGTGATGAAGGTGCTGATGGTGCTGATGATGATGAAGGTGATAATGATGGTAATGATGGTGATGGTGATGGTGATGGTGATGGTGGTGCTGATGGTGCTGAAGGTGATAATGATGGGGATGGTGGTGGTGATGATGGTGGTGATGGTGATGATGTTGGTGATAGTGATGAAGGTGGTTATGATGGTAATGGTGGTGATGGTGATGGTGGTGCTGATGGTGCTGATGATGATGAAGGTGATAATGATGGGGATGGTGGTGGTGATGATGGTGGTGATGATGAGGATGATGGAGATGGCAAGGATGGTGGTGACAGCGATGGAGGTGGTGATTGTGGTGATGATGGGATGGCGATGAAGGTGGAGATGATGAGGTTGGTGGTAGTAGCGATGAGGTGGTGAGGATGGTGATGGTGGAGATGGTGAGGTTGGTGGTAATGTGATGAGGTGGTAAGGATGGTGATGGTGGAGATGGTGATGAAGGTGGGGATGGCGAGGATGGTGGGGATGGTGATGGTGGCGGCCCTGGGAGGGGTGACCAGGACAGTGTACTTCATCGGCATGGTGCCGGTCCTTCAGTGGAGCATGGGCACACAGAACAGGTCCAGTACTGACCTGTGGGCTTTCACGGGAGCGCCTTCTCCTTCGTGTTGGACATGAGCACCTCTGGGAAGATGGGGGCATGATGGTGGGGATGGAGGTGGTGGAGGTGATGGGTGGGGTGGCTGTGGAGATGCCGACAGTGCTGCTGTTGAGGAGGCGATGGAGGGGTGGTGAGGTGGAGAGTGATGGGGTGGTAATAGAGAAAGCGCATCAGTCGATGTCCTTGGCCAGATCGAGTCTCACGCGCTGCGTCATGACAGCGACATCTCACCTCTATGGTCAGGGTCTTTTTGGCTTCCTTGTAGCCGTTTATCCTCGCCACCTTTTTGAGTTCCTGAAGCGCTTGGTCTGGTTTGCCTTTGGTAATCAGCCATCGGGCAGACTCTGGCAGCCACCTGTTAAAGAAGCAGGCGCTTGGCTGGGACTTTGCTGTCCTTGTGAACCCGGGGCTCCCCGGGTCAGGGGGAAGGGGCAGCGGGCGACGGGCCCTCCAGCTCGATGGAACCCAAGAGAAGGCAGGGGCTCCCCTCCTCTATGCTCTAATGCCCAGCAGGGAGGCTCAGAATAAAGCCGAGGTCCAGCGTCTGGCCACCCTTTTCTTCCTCGTGCCATCCCATCCAGCCTCCCTGGATGCCAGGAGCCTGCCCACCGAGCTGTGCGTCGGCCAGTGCACAGGCTCCTGGGCAGGTCCCTGGAGGCGGCCACCTCTCCAGTGATTCTGGGGCCACTTCTGTGAATGGCCACATGGTGCTGAGCTCATTTATTTATTTATTTTATTTTTATTTATTTTATTTTTTTGCAGTACTGGGGATTGAACCCAGGGGCATTCTACCTCCGAGCTACACCCCCAGACAGATTTTTTTGTTCTTTCTTATTTGAAACAGGGTCTCCCTAAGTTGCGGAGGGCCTCACTAAGTAGCTGAGGCTAGCTGTGAACCCGGATCCTCTGGTCTCAGCCTCCCAAGTACTGGGATCACAAGCGTGCGCCACCACGCCCGGCTTTTAAGGCACATTTAAAACACCTCAGGCAGAACTTCATAAAGTCAGTCTACATTTCCCCAACCTCAGGGGCAGATGGGCCAGGAGACATTTCCCGGGTGAAAGACCCAGGATTTGTCCAGTACACGAGGACCCAGGCTTGGTTCAGGGAAGCTAAGAACTTCTGGCAGCAGTGTGACATGGTGGTTAAAGAGTTCGCCGGCCGGGGATCAAATCCTGCCTCTGGCACTCACCAGCGGGTGCACTTGGGCAGTGACTCAACCTCTCCGAGTTCCAGTCCCTCCTCTGAAAACGGTGGTGATAACATCACCTTCTTTATTAGAAAATGTGTCAAGACACCTCTGGTGGTACAAACCATACTTGGTGTGCACCGGACTCACATGGCCCGGGCGGCCTAATCTGTATAATATGGGATGGTCTTCTTCCTTGCCTTTATTTATTTTTTTTTTTTGCGGTACTGGGATTGAACCCAGGGGCATTCTACCTCCGAGATACGCCCCCAGCCCTATTTTTTTTTATACTTTATTTTGAAACCGGGTCTCTCGAGGTTGCAGAGGGCCTCACTAAGTAGCCGAGGCTGGCCGCGAACCCGGATCCTCTGGTCTCCGCCTCCCAAGTACTGGGATTACAAGCGTGCGCCACCACGCCCGGCTTTCTTCCTTGCCTATTGATCCTGTTTCTGGAATATAAACTCCATGCTCTCGGTGGCTTTTTGTTTGCTTTGGTCCCTGGCGTGTCTCCAAAGCCTAAAACCGTGTCTGGCCTGGGGCAGGAGCTCAGTAAATATTTGAGAATGAGTGAATCCTTGTTATTCTCTGCTCCCCCATAGGAGGCTTATCCAGGCCAGTTCTGCTTGGCTCCAGCTCAAAAGTACTTCTGGTGGCACTATTATTATTATTATTATTATTATTGTCATTGTTACTATTTTGGTACTGGGGATTGAACCCAGCTGTGTTGTACCTCCAAGCTACACCCCTAACCCTTTTTATTTATTTTATGTTGAAACATGGACTCCTAAGTTGCTAAGGCTGGCCTTGAACCTATGATCCTTCTGTCTCAGCCTTCCAAATTCTGGGATTATGGGTGTAGGCCATTGTGCCCAGCTTGGTGACTTTAATTTGTGTTTGTTTTCCTGTGTCTCTTTCCCTAGTCCCTACCCAAACAGGTATTTCCAGAACTCAGGGATTTCTGCAGCACCAAAAACAACAGTGACAATGATATATTTCCATATCCAACACTGGTCCTCACTCACTCAGACACCAAGCAACGCGGAGTGAGGTGGGTGGGTGGGGACTGGTGCCCGCGGCCCTGGCCCAGAGGACAACGGCTGTTCTTAGATTCTGGCTGGATTCCAACCTGGTGCCCCCAGACCTTCCCATTTTTCAAGATAAGGTAGAAATATTGTTTGTCTCGGTTTGTTATTATCTCCTGATTTTTAAATGCTGGCAACTAGTTACAATTTTTTTTCCATCCCCATGGGAGCCGGTGCTGTGCCAGCTGAAGGATGCCTGCCCAGGCTGATGGGAGCACAGGCCTCCGGCTGAAACGTCCCCCGAGAACTCTGGAGGGTGAACTGGGAGGGCCCAGCTCACGCCGTTGCCCTCCTGTGGCCCACCACGTGTGGCGACTGTGGCCAGCCATGCAGTGGGAGGAAGGGGCGCCTTCCCACCCGGGTCTCCCACACTGCACTGACCAGGACACCAGGAAGATGGCAAAGAAGGGCACGGACACGGCCAGCTGGAGGTCTTGCCAGTCCCGCATGGCGAAGGCCAGGCCGGCCAGGGACATCTGGCCGGTGCTGTAGGTACATCCCAGGATCGTCATGGTAACGGCCCTCCTGCGCGTGGTGGTCCACTCCACCACTGCGAGGCGACAGGAGATGCGGTTGTGCAGGTGAGGCCTGGCCCCTCCCGCCCCCCACGCCAGGGACCCAAGAGCGCAAGGGACTCACTCAAGGTCGTGGAGGCCAGGATGACACCGGCCAGCCCGAAGGCGCTCAGGAAGCGGAGGCCGCAGTAGATGAGGAAGCTCGGGGCGAAGACGGTGCTGGTGCTGGCCACGGCCACCAGCAGACAGCACCAGGTCAGCATGGGCTTCCGCCCCATCCTGCAGAGGAGACAAGCAGGTGGGGCCTGGAGAGGACCCTGAGGACGCGGCGCATCCGCAAGTGCCTGCAAAGTCAAGCTCTCCCTTCTTGGAGCTTCTAGCAGCTTCTAGGAGTAAACACAGAGGGCGCCTTGCTCTGGGGGCAGCGAAGTTGTGTGGCCAAGGATTCGGTTCCATGTCTGATGCCTGGCTCTCAGACCAGCTTCACTCCCTTGGTTCTGAGCCCCGTCCCCACCACCCCCATCTCTGCTGCGATAGAGTGTGTCCCCTGCGCCTGGCCCACATGAGGTGTCCAGGGAAGACCTTGGGACTGCAGGACAAGGGGCAAATGGGAGGTCAGTGGGAAGTTGAGGGGGAGGCAGGAGCCCAGCAGGAGGCCTGTGATCCCCTCTGACTTCACCATGGAGGAGCCAGGCCAGGGTCTGGGAGACCACGAGTGGCAGGTGGAGGGGAGGGCTGGGGCCCACTCACAGGGCTGGCCTCGGCTCTCCCGCCCCCACAGACACAGGCTGAGGGACCCCCATGCCACGGCTTGCAAGACAAAGCCAGCAGCCGAGAGGCCATGGGGGTTTTCATCTTTAGAGAGATGAGAACTTTGTGTGTACGTGTGTGGTACTGGGGATTGAAATTGGGGGTGTTTTACCTCCAAGCTACACCCCAGCCCTTTTTATTTTTATTTTTTATAATATTTATTTTTATTTGTGTGTGTGTGTGTGTGTGTGTGTTACTGGGGATTGAACCCAGGGGCATTGTACCTCCAAGCTTCATCCCCAGTCCTATTTTTTTTACTTTTTATTTTAAAACAGGGTCTCAGTTGTGAAGGGCCTCACTAAGTAGCTGAGGCTGGCTGTGAACCAGGATCCCCCTGTCTCAGCCTCCCACACCCAGAGTCTCACTAGGTTATTGAGAATCTCACTGAGTTGCTGAGGCTGGTCTTACACCTGCAATCCTCCTGTCTCAGCCTCCCAAGTACTGGGATTACAGGCACTGGACCATCCTTCTGTTCTGAGGGCGCCTGCAGGGAGGAGACACTCACCGGTAGGAGAGGAGGCCCCAGATGAAGGCCCCCACCAGGATCCCGGCCATGAAGATGGACTGGCCCATGGGCTTCAGGCTCTGAGAGCTGCACACCAGGTCCCACTGGAAGAGAGGAGGCTCTATAGCTTGGGAGATGTGTTGTGGCAGGGCTGGGTCAAGAGTCCCAAGCCAGGAACCTGGTCAGCAGGGTTCTTGGGGTCCAGTCACCCACCATGGGCTGCTAGGACTAAAGGGTGCAAGGGGAAGGCTCGCTGTGCTGGCGTGACTGCTTTAAACGCTGGCTGAGTCTGCCGGATGCCCCTTGAGGCATCCTGGTCCATCATGTAACCTCAAATCTAAATGTGGACCATCATAAGCAGCCGGGAAATATGTGCCAAGTGATAAAAATTTTTCACTTGGCCAAACCTTAGTCAGGCTTCCTGAACCTTCTCCTAGGCCCATCTGGGTACTTCCTGTACAATCCAATTTTAGCAAAGAACCTGCTAAATCAGTTTAGCAAGAATTTCCCACCCTCAATATCTGATCGGTTTGTGTGTGTGTGTGTGTGTGTGTGTGTGGTACTGGGGATTGAATCCAGGGGTATTCTATCTCTGAGCTACACCCCCAGCCCTATTTTGTTTTTTATTTGGAAACAGGTTGCTGTTTCCTCTAAGTTGCTGAGGGCCTCACTGAGTTGTTGAGGCTGTCCTCAAACCTGTGATCCTCCTATCTCAGCCTTCCAATTACTGGGATTATAAGTGTGTGCCACCATGCCCGGCTCTATTAATTTCTTTATCCCTCCTCCCCAGGTCATATCTGATCAGCCTGGCCGTCTCAGCAAAATATCCTGTTAGGTTGGTTCTGCCAGAATCCCCTTCGCCCTTAATCATTTCTACCCACTGGCCCCCGCCCTGCTCCTCAACTATAAACTACCCATTTATATCATAATCTGAGCCCAATCTCCCTCCCACTGCAAGATCCCATCGAGGCGGTCCCTGTACCTGTCATTGATGGTTCTGGATAAACTCTTCCTTCCTGCACGTCAACAAATGTCATTGAATAGTTCTTTCTTTTTCTTTTCTTTCTTTTTTTTTTTTTTTCTGTGTGTGTTTGTGTGCATGTGGTACTGGGGATTGAATTTAGGAGCATTCTACCTCCAAGATACACCCCATCCCTTTTTAATTTTTTTTTTCTGGGCATGGTGGCACACACTTGTAATCCCAGTACTTGGGAGGCTGAAACCAGAAGGATCTGGGTTCGCAGCTAGCCTCAGCTACTTAGTGAGGCCCTCTGCAACTTAGTGAGACCCTGTTTCAAAATAAAGAATAAAAAAAAATCAGGCTGGGGGTATAGCTTGGTGGTAGAATGTCCCTGGGTTTCCATCCCCAGTACCACAGAAATTAATTAATTAATTAATTAATTAATATAGGGCTGGGTTCCATCCCCAGTCCCGCAAAAAAAAAAAATTTTTTTTTTTGAAGCAGGGTCTCCCCAAGTTGCTGAGTCTGTCCTCAAACCTGCGATCCTCCTGTCTCAGCCTTCCAAGTACTACTGGGATTGCAGGCGTGCGCCACCACGCCCGGTGAATAGTTCTTTCCCACGAGGAAGCTGCGTATTATTCATCAGTGCTGACGATGGAGGCGATTCCATCCTCCCAGTCATGGGTGGGCAGCCGCTGTGGGAGCGAGCGGCGAGGCTGGCGTGAGGGGCCCTTACCTTGGTCACGATGGTGGACGTGAAGGTGCTGTGGTCATAGACCCAGCCGTCCACACAGGGCTCCATGGCATCTTGGCTCCAGTTGGTGGCCGTGGCGTTGGGGTCCAGGAGCTGCCACTGCGGTTGGCGGAAGCGGAGGCACTTGTGGGGCTGCTGGTCGGGCCCGGGAGGGATGGAGACGGCCAGGAGGGCCTCATGGGTCAGGTTCGCCGGGATCGCGGAGCCATTGTCCAGCACGTGGGCCCAGCAGCGGTGGTCCGGCACGGCAGCCGAGAAGTTCTCCAGAAGCATGTGGAAAGGTAGCAAGACGGCGGGGAGGAGCAGGGTGAAGATCTGCAAGACCTGGAAGAGGCCCCGACCCCTGGTTTGCTCCAGAAGCTCCTCGAACGTCATGGACCGCTGACCCTGGTGGTCAGTGGGCACCTGCCCTGCTGCTTGGGGCCAATGGCAGATGCGGGATCCGAGGCTACCAGCGCCTCCGGGGTCCCTCGCCCTGGCCGATGGGGGTGGGGCAGCCTGTCCGTAACCGGTGGAGTCCATCCCCGGACGCCTGGGAGGCTTGAGAAAATTTCTCTTATCCTGTTTCTGAGAGTGACCACTTGGATGTCCCAACACTCCACAGAGGGGACATCAGAGGAGAGCGTCCCCCGTGCTTGGGACGTCCAAGCCACCCGCCAGGTCAGAATCAGGGAGGGCCGAGCCACCTTCTGGGGTCTCTGGCACCAAGAGGGAAAAGTTGAGAAGATTAAAATGAGACGCAGCACTGCGATGTTACTGAATTACAGCTGTGGAGGAGAGCTCGCCTGGTTAAAGTTTAATCTCAGTGTGGGCTCTGGGCTCCAGGCGAGGAGCCAGGTGCAGCCGTGCCCGCTGGCCGGCTCAGCTCATGCGTAAGTCTTGACCCTTTCGGACCTTCCACAGGGGTCTTTTCCATCAGGAGAGCGATGACGTCACCTGAACCCGCGCTGGCAATCAGTGCCATTGCTGAGGCCCGGGACGGCCTTCCTTGGACGAGGAGGTGGCAGTGGGCACAGGGGTGGGCGCCCAGCTGGCGACAGGGCTCGGACCTGGCTCTCTTCCTCCCCGACGTGCACGTCCTACCAGGTGGCACTGGAGACCAGCTCACAGACGTGCTATTTGGGGAAGCTTCTATTCTGAGGCTCCAGATTGCCGTGGTTAGACTGGAAGCTCCCCCAGGTGGAAACCATGGCTACCATCTCCTGGCATCTCTTAGAAGCCCCTTGCGGACTGGAGCCGGGCAGGTGCCAGCTTGGGAAGTATGCTTGCCCATCGTCCAAGGCCAGCTTCCGTACTTGGTGTAAAGGGAGTGGGGGGATGATGCCACCCCAACCTCAGCCCCACCTGTGCCTCTTAGTGATGGCTGCTCCTGGCACCCCGGGCTGGCTCATGTGCTGTGCCCTCCTTGACTCCTCATAGCAGCCTGGGAGAGAAATGGTGCTAACTGCCCTAAAAAAGGAAACAGGCTCAGAGAGGGCAGGCAGTTTGACCAAGATCACACAGTGGAGCCCAAATTTGAACCAGATACCAAGGCCTAAGTGTGCGCTTATTTGCGCCCTTTCTCCTTCCCCCTCCCTCTCTCTCTCTCTCTCTCTCTCTTTCTCTCTCTCTGATGCCCCCGGGCAACTGCTATGTGGCCTCTGGCCTGTCATGGAGCAAATTCCAGCTAACAGCTGGGAACTAGGATTTGGGTCAGAATTAGGACCAGCCTCAAGGCACCTCCCAGGTGCGCTAGGGAAGTGGCTGAGTCAGTTCCGGAGTGAAGTCTGAGAAGACCGGAGGTGTGGGTGAGGTGTGGGTGGGTGTCTAGACCCTGAACTTCCGAGAGCCTCCCCAGAGGGCGCGGGGAACTCGGCCAAGATGACGGCCAGCCCGGAAGCCCAGGAGCCAGGACTCTAGGCCCGAGTTTCAAAGCCAGGGCCCTACTCTGCCACTCTGAACAGGAACTTACGATGACTTTTTAAATGGCAAATTGAAAGAGAGGGGGAGAGGGCCAAGTCAAAGGAAAGTGCGGGAGGTGCAGGAGGTGAGCTCATCGGGCACAGCCACAGTCCAAATGTCCCGAAGCCTGAGCCTTCCACACAAGGCCTGTCCTTGAGCCCTGTGTGCAAGCCGCGTCCTACCCAGGGAAGCCCAGACCCTGGATGGAACCCCGAACGGTGGCCTGGTCCGGCCCCTGGTTTCTAGTCGGTAAAAAGGAGTGTTGCTGTGTTGGTGTTTGCAAACCTTAGCATGTATCAGAAACCATAGAAAGGTTCTAAGATGCATAGGGCCTGGTCGGGCCCAGGGATTTACATTTTATTTTATTTTATTTTATTTTATTTTATTTTATTTTATTTTATTTTATTTTTTGGTACTGGGGGGATTGAACCCAGGGGCATTCTACCTCTGAGCTACACCCCCAGCCCTTTTTACTTTTATTCATTTTTTTAATTTTTGAAGCAAGGTCTTGCTGAGTGGCTGAGACTGGCCTCAAACCTGCGATCCTCCTGTTTCAACCTCCCAAATACTGGGATTACAGGCATGCACCACCATACCTGATGGGATTTACATTTTATTATTTATTTATTGGTACTGAGGTTTGAACCCAAGTGCATTCTACCTTCAAGCTATACCCCCCCCAGCCCTTTTTTTATTTTTTGAAACAGGGTCTTGCTAAATTGCTGAAGATCTCACTAAGTCACTGAGGCTGGCCTCAAACCTGTGATTCTCCTGTCTCAGCTTCCCAAATCCTGGGATTACAGACTTGAGCCATCATGCCTGGTGGGATTTACATTTTAAAACAAGCCCCCCAGGGAATTCTGGTGCCGTGGGAAGGGAGCCTCCCCTTGTGAACCTCTGCCTATAGGAGGCTGCTGTGATTCCACGTGTCTAGGAAGGAATTCATTTCCCTGTCTCCTTCCTTCTTCCATATGCTTTTAACATTTTTCATTTTTCTTCTTTCCTGCCCTTTGCCTGTCACGGACACCCCTAGGCTTTGCTTACAGCAGAAGGTCAATCCTCCCAGATTTGCCAGAAGGCTCCCGGAATCTCCAACTGACTTTCTGCTTCCAGGCCAAGGAATTTTTAATTGTGTGTTCCGTTTTCTGGGACTTCTGGGGGCAGGGCTCAGTGCAGCTGCCCTGCCACCTGGTGGTCGCACCCGGCACTGCATGGCTTCTAAGAACCAGGCTCATCTGCCCCTAGGTGCCCATCCCCCAAGGGCCCCCAGGGAGGAGGGCAGAGGGGGCTGGGCAGGAAGGTAGGCAGCCTCAGATTATAGTTACTAAGCCCTCCGGGGTGTCTCATTAAATTAATTAGTGTAAAGTGAGCCCATTACTCAGAATCAGAATTGCCAATAGGTTGACTTTCCTAGCCAAAGTCTCCTTCAAATAAACCCCAAACCAGGCTGAGTGCCAAATGACCTTAGGCAGTTAGCTTCCCTTCTCTGAATGCCAGTGTCCTTATTTCTAAGTTGGGATCCTCCACCAAAGTAGTAAGATTAAATGAGATAATGAATGGGATTAATAATAAATATTAACCACCATCACCATTATCACCATCACCATCATCACCCTCATCACCATCACCATTATCACCATCACCATCACCACCATCACCATCATCATCATCACCATCACCATCATCACCATCACTATCACCATCATCACCATCACCACCATCACCATCACTATCATCATCA
>PVJS01020609.1:0-32406 GCA_004027185.1 Glis glis | reverse complement strand
CTCGCCAACATTTGTTGTTGTTTGACTTCTTAATGCTTGCCATTCTAATTGGGGTCAGATGAAATCTTAGAGTAGTTTTGATTTGCATCTCCCTGATTGCTAATGATGTTGAACATTTTTTCATGTATCTTTTGGCCATTTGTATCTCTTCTTTCGTGAAGTGTCTATTCATTTCAGTTGCCCACTTCTTGATCGGATTGTTTGTTTTCTTAGTGTAAAATCTTTTAAGTTCTTTGTATATCCTAGATATTAGACCTCTGTCAGAGGGATAGCTTGCAAAGATCTTTTCCCATTCCGTAGGCTTTCTCTTTAAGCTCTTGATGGTTTCCTTTGATGAGCAGAAGCTTTGTAGTTTAATGCTATCCCACTTATTAATTCTTGTTTTAATTTCCTGTGCTCTGGAGCTATAGTAATAAAATCAGCATGGTATTGGCACAAAAACAGACACATAGACCAGTGGAATAGAATAGAAGATACAGAAACAAGTCCACAAACTTATAGCCAATTGATTTTTGACAATGGTGCCAAACACATACGTTGGAGAAAGGACAGTCTTTTCAACAAATGGTGCTGGGAAAACTAGTTATCTACCTGTAGAAAAATGGAGCTGAATCCTTACCTCTCACCCTGCACAAGAGTCAACTCGAGATGGATCAAAGACTTGGAAGTTAGACCAGAGACTGTGAAATTATTAGAAGAAGCCATAGGTCCAACACTCCATCATATAGGCACAGGTAGAAACTTCCTCAATATGGTCTATTTTAGAGAAGGTTCCATGAGCAGCTGAAAAAAATTTGAATTCAGCTGTAGTTGGGTGGAATATTCTGTATTCCATTTTACTAGAATATTCTAGTAGGTCCATTTGGTTTATGGTGTTCCTTAGGTCTGAGGCATCTTTACTGACCTTTTGTCTTGAAGATCAATCTAGTGGTGTGAGAGGGGTGTTGAAGTCTCCCAATATTATTGTATTGAGATCTGTGTGTGACTTAATGTCACGAAGAGTTTCTTTTATGAAAGTGGTTGCACATGTGTTTGGGGCATAAATGTTGACTATCATTATATCCTCTTGCTGGATTGTTCCTTTTACCAGTAAGAAACAACCTGCTTTGTCTCTTCTGATAAGTTTAGATTTGACGTTTAATTTGTCTGATATCATAGTTGCTACTCCTGTTTGTTTTTGAGTTCCCTTAGGGTGGATTACCTTGCTCCATCCCTTCACCTTTAGTTTGTGAATATCTTTACTTGTAAGGTGTGTTTCTTGCAGGCAGCGTGTAGATGGATTGTGATTTTTAATCCATTTTGCCACTTTATATCCTTTGATTGGGGAGTTGAGGCCATTTATATTCAGTGTGATTATTGAGAGATGAGCTTTAATTCCTAACATTTTGAGTTTCAATTTTTGTTTGAGGTAGTGTTTGTTCTTCTTTGTCTAGTTGTTCATTTGATGGAAATCATTGTTTCTCTGGTTCTGGCGTTTCTTTATTATTTCTTCTTTGTAATTCATCTCTTTGAGTATTTTCTCTAGTGTTGGTTTGGAAGACATATAGTCTTTCAGCTTCTGTTTGTTGTCAAAGGTTTTTATTTCCCCGTCAAATTTGATAGATATTTTTGCTGAGTAGATAAATCTTGGCTGGAAATTGTTTTCTTTCAGAGTTTGGAATATGTCACTCCAGGCCCTCCTGGCTTTCATGACTTGGTTTGAAAAGTCGGGAGTGATTCTTATTGGTTTGCCTCTGAATGTTACTTGCTCTTTTACTCTCATTGCCTTTGAGATTCTCTCCTTGGCTTCTACCTTAGTCAATTTGATTATGTGGCATGGCGAAACTCTTCTCTGATCTTGTCTATTAGAGGTTCTTTATGTTTCCTGTACCTGTGTGTTGACTTCTTTTTCTATATTTGGAAAATTTTCTAATATTACTTCTCTGAAAAGATTATTGATTCCTTTGGTTTCAGCTTCTATTCCCTCTTCTATGCCTATTATTCTTAGGTTTGCTCTTATAAGATTGGCCCAGATCTCTTCAATGTCCAATTCATGCTGTTGAATTGTTTTTTCTAAATTATATCCTAAGCATTCATTTTTGGAGAGGTCATCTTCTAAAAATGAGATTCTGTTTTCCTTGTGGTCTAGTCCATCGTTGATAGTTTGTATCGATGCCTTCATTTCCATTATTGCATCCTTCACTTCCTTCAGAGCTTCTTTTTGATTCCTGTTCAGGGTGTCAGATTCTTTGTTCATATGATCCTTCATTCTTTCATGCTCTCTCTGAATTCTTTTCAGAAATACTGTATCATTTCTACTACTGAAGTTCTGAATTGTCCTTCTGGCAATCTATGCACTTCTGTGTTGGCAGGTTCTATTGTTGTGGAGCTGTGAGAATTCATTGTTTCTTTGCTATTCTCCCTTCTCATGATTTCAGGTTTCTTAAGTTTATATCTTTGTTGCTTTTGGTAGTTCTCTCTCCCTCTGTAGGTTTCCTATGTCTAATCTTTCTCCCTTCATAGTATCTTTTTCTGGAGGTAGATATTTGATATTCTGGAAGTAGGTGAGCCTTAAAGGTAAATAGCCTTTACTGAATGGTTATTCTCACTTGCTCAGTATAATGTCCATTTGCAGGCCCAATTCTTGATCTCCTTCAGTGATTGGGACCCTTGCCTGGTGCCTCTCACTGCCTGTGCAGGTGCCCAGTGCCGCTAGTGCCCCCTCACTGCAAGCATGAGTCTTCGCGTTCTCCACTGGGGCTGTCTCTATGTCTCTCTCTGTCTACACATAATGGTGGGTGTTGTCAGCATGGGACCCTGGACTTGTGTCTCTCTTTGCCTATAAAAGCAGCGGATGTTGCTTTGACCTGACTCTGCAAACACGGAATTCTGCATTTTCCACAGAGGGTTGGTCTAATTTTTCCCCAGGTAACACAACTGTGTGTCCTGTGGTGATCCCCAAGAACCCTGCAAGGGCGCTGTGACCCAAAGGCTATAGGTCTGTCCCACCTGAATGTTGCCAGGGTCTGTCAGCTTATCCACTCATCTACTGCGTCTTACAGCAGACCCCACTCCCACCTCCACAGGGGTGATCCGCAAAGTCTCAGACCCCACGAGTCTATTGCTTGCCACACGAGTCCCTGTGGATGCGCTGGGTGGTCTCCCTCTGGGGCGGCTCATTGTCTTACGGACTCATTGAGCACTGCTCTTAATCTCTGGGGGAGATCGCGGGTTCTGGTCAGGCTTCTAGGAATTCCGGTCTCTGTCAGATGTGGAATGAATTGATGCTCGCTTGTTGCTGATGATCTGCAGTTGCTGGCTTTACAATAGGTCACTGGCTTCTTTGTTGGTGGCCTGCAGAAGCCGAAATGCAGGTAGCTGCTGGCGTGGCCTGACCAAGATTGCGCTGCCGCCGCCGCTGCTTCCAACACCGCAGTTCAGGCCTCTGTCGAGCATGGAGCGAGTTGCTGCTTGCTTTTGTTGCTGCTGGTCTGCAGTTGCTGGATTTACAACAGGTCGCTGGCGTCTTTGTTGGGGACGTGTGGAAGCCGCAATGCCAGTAGCTGCCAGCACTGGCTGGCCAAGTTGGCGCCATCACCATTCCCTAGGTAAGGCGCTTAGAGCTTTTTACTGTCTTTTGTTTTGTCTTCTGGCTTTGATTTCATCGCGTTTCAAATTTTTCATTGCTTAGTTCAATTTTTGTTGCTTTTCTTGTCTTGTCGAGAAGCTGCTTTCACAGCAATTGAGATCCGAGTCTCAGAGAGATCACAACGTGGTGTCTCCCTCAGTCGCCATCTTGGAATCTGGGTGGAAAAGATCTCTTGATGAAAATATTCTGCCATGCTGATTAATTGCAGCATGCAAAATACCATCTTGGTAGATTTTGAATCCATTATATTTTGTCTGATAATAACTAGGATTTGTACTTTATAGAACATTTTCACAGATATTTTTCTTAGTGAACCTTAACAGTAATCCTACCAGTAACTTTTAATATTGGACACTCATTAGGTTTTCAAAATTATCCCACCACTTTATTCCCCCCAGGAACACCTCCGCCCCCATCCTAGAGAGCATAGTCAGAAGGACAAAGTTCTGAATTACAGAAAGAGAAAGCAAACTAGCGAATCTCTCTTAAATTTATCACCCTGCTATCCTTTCGTGACTTGAGATGGTCTGTAAAATAGAAGGCTTCCTTAAACCTTAATTCTGTTGTAACTTACTATAATTAATTGTAAAAGCAACTTGCGCATTTATTTACATTTCTTTTGCTTCTGGAGATAATTTAGTTCCTGAAAGAAACCATTAATCCATTGTTATTCTGATGTTATGAAAGTATCCAATTAGATTGGGTAAATGGAAATTTTTAGATAAATTCAAATAATTTTGAAAAACATATCAACAGGCTAACCTCTGCTATATACCAGAGATATTATATGGCAATCTTTCAGCATTAATAGTCTGAAGAACTATAATGGCTCACATTCTATTTTCATTTTTTATTAAAGCTCCAACTGATCCCTTGCCTGACTTACTTTAAATCTTAATTCATTTCTTTCAAGCCTTGAGTCTGCAGACATATTTGTTGCTGCAGCTTTTACCCACCAATACTTATAAGGTCTTTTTTATTTAATAAACACTCACTGAGGACCTCTTTTGATACAAACACTGTCTTGTGCACAATGGGAGGGAAACCAATAGGAAAAGGACAAAATCCTTGAAAACGAACTCGTAGTGTTAGGGGGAAGAGAGCAACATAAATCATTATAATTCAGTGCTAAAAATATTAACCTAAAGGTATCAGTTCCAGGAACAGGGAAGAAAGAAATGTTCAGGGCAAAAGCCGTATGAAATCATTCTTGACTCTACTCGTCACATCCTGGACCCCGTTCTTCAGTGAGCCCTGTGGGCTCTACCTTCAACACATTTACAAAATGCAGTCACTCAACACCAACTCCCCACCCCTCTCAGGCCAAGCAACATCTCCATCACCTCTCTGAGCACTGCCTCATAGGTACCTAGTCTCCAACTTCTTTCCACCTTTCCCTCCCTGGCCCCTGACCACCACCTCACTAGTTTAGTCAGTTTCCATTGTAGCAACGAAGTAATCATGTTAAAATATAAATTATATAGTGTCATTCTGCTCAAAAGCTTTCATTAGCCAGCCAGCTCACTCAAAGTAAAAGCCACATACCTGTGAGACCCCCTGCCTCATGCAGCACTGCCTCTCTGGGAGTTCTGCTTCTGCTCTTTTCCTTCTCACCACTCTGCTCCAACCATGAGGCCTCTTCCCTCAGGGAAACATCCCAGGCATGCTCTGGCCTCTGGGCCTCTGGGCCTCTGCACCAGCTGTGTCCTCCTCTGTACTGTTCTTCCCCCCAGTTAATGTCATGGTAGCTCCTTTCCTCCCTTCCAATCTTTACTGAAATGTCACCTTCTCCTCGAGGCCGTCCCTGGCCATGTCATTTTCAACAGTAGCATTTGCTCCCCAATATTTCTGTCTGCCCTCCACTAGAATGTAGGCATGGTGAGGATAAGCCTGATGACGAAGGTGATTTGTGTCTTTCTAGTTGCTCTGTCCCCAATGCCTAGAAAAGTGCCTGGTACATAGTAGGTTGTTTGTTACTATTTCTGCAAGAGATGATAGATGGCCACTTATTGATGTTGGATAAGTGACTTGACAAGTCCTGGTTCTGTCGCGATTCAAAGAAGATTGCTAAGAGATCTGGGCAAAGTGCCTCTCTCACTGTGACAGGATGATCTTGCTTGCTGATGGTTTGGTCTCAGAAGATTCAGGGAGGTTAATCCCAAAGAACTCCCACTTGACATTCTAGCTGACCTGCAGATTTTCTCATATCTGCAGCTAGTCTTGCCCTCTGGATAAAACACTAAGTGTATAGGAAGGAAGTTCCTCAGTCATCTGGCTTAGGGGAAGCCAAAGAGGATGAGAACAAAGACAATTTCACCTCCTGCTGCCAATCAGGCCTTCTCTATATCAACGTATCCCTGCATGCCCTGGCCAGGAGTTAAATGAGGTTATTTAAACCATTCCTTTTATTAAATTGATTGTGCTTCACCCGGTTTCATGTGCTTGCCACTTCTTCTGATAGCGTGAGGTATAAGAATACACTAAAGGGAACCTAGTTTGCCAAGTATAGGAAATGGGTTGTCAGGGAAAAAAACAGCTTGTGTCCCTTGGACGATGACCCACAACTTTCTTTGGTAGGGCCATTACACTCTGGTGTTTCTACCCTCATGGTAGGACCAACCTTTGTAAGACTCGAGTACTGTCCACCTCAGGGTTTGGTGGCATTGGTGGGATGTTGCTGTGGCTCACCTGCACATAAGAGTGTGCATTGCTTTGTCCTCATTTTTGGAGGGTGGGGGAAGAGTGGTCTAAAATGTCACTTCCTGCTAAAAATGCAGTTACAAGCTTGGAAGAAATAGTTGCGCATGCTAACCACTCCCAAATCTGGATGTATTTCAGGGTGTTTTGACAGTTTCCCCCACATAACATCTGTACTTAAGAAGCTTCACTGCTGTTGGTAAAGTATGGACTTGATTTCTCTGCTCCCCTCCAGGGCGCTGCATGGTCCTGCCCTGCTCTCCCCAGAGCTCACCCAGGCGCTCCCCTACAGGCCTCTCCATCTTCCATGAGTGTGAGCTTACACAGTCATTCATCTCCAGGCGGTCCTGTGCACCATCACTGACAAATCCCTCTGCATCTCATACACACCGGGCTGCTCCCCTACTAAAACTTCCCAAGCCACGTGTTCTACGTTTCTTTTCTCTGCCATGCTCCCAGCTGTTTTGTACTGTTTTGATGTGTCTGTTTGCATAGCACTGTCAGACTATATGCATGAAAGGTATGTTGTCGACATGAATGGTTCTGAAAATGTTTCTGTAAAGAACCTACCTCACTAGTCAGCAGGAAGAAGGAAGCCTGAAGCCCCAGAGGTGGAGGTCAGGAACTCCTACTGGAATCTTTGCCAGAGAAGGATTTACTCATATTGACAAAGAAAAGAAGCCCCTTGAAACGTTGTGTGGTCTATACGAATATGGAGGATATGGGATTCTCTCCTAAAAAATTAAGTAATAGTAGCAGTGGTGACATAAAGAGGCAGGATCCTACCATAGACTAAAAGGCTTAAAAGTACAAATATACATTAAAATGAGATACCTCCATGCAGAACATAGGTAAATATAATTGTTAGCCTTTTCTTGGTGACCAAGTGTTATTGTAGCAAGAGAACCAATCACCCAATCCGAATGGAGCGCCCTAGAGAAGGGTGTCCAGCTGTCAGGCTCACTGATTTCTGGAGGACGGGTAGAATCTGCTGTCCTTTGTATCATTCATCAAATTGGCCTGATCTGATAATCTTAGCTAAAAGATAATTTCAGAATTATTCTTTCAGTTAACCAGATTAGAAAAACCAAGACCCACACCTTCTCAGCTGGAAAATAGTGGCAAATTAGATAGGACCAGAAAAAGGAAGGCAAACTAAAAGGGAAGATGGGCCCTGAACAGAGAGACAGAAAGCACTTCTGTGATGGGAAAGAACTTGGAAAATTCATTCTTAACAGTAAAAGTGTGATACAGCTCATCTACCCTTTTCTAACCATTTCTTCAAAGGATGGATTTGGTGTTTCAGGCTGGAGAAACAGTTTAGCTTCTGGTTGCTTCTCCGACTTTTCCCACTGAGTTTGCTATATTTGACTGTAGACATTGTAAAGACAGGCTTTGAGAACATATTTGCTGTTCAAAGACTGGCTAGAGCCAAGATATGTGGGCAAGATGCACTTTTCTCACTTTTTTTTATTTAATCCTCCAAAAAAGATTGGTCCCAACTTTGCATGCACCCCTTATGTTATCCAAGCATCTTTGCCAATCTTTCACATGCTGTCTTTGGCCAGTGTTCCCCCTTACAAGATAACTGAAAAAATATGCTTTCTGGTTTGTTTAATATCTACAGCAAAACTGATACAGCAGAGGTTGGCTTTATCAACTCAAGCATTTTTGGATGACTCTCTCTGATCCCCTCCCACTTCTCTATGAAACTGGAGATTCCCAATTGTTGCAACACATCAATTTATTTTGGATCGCTTTTTAGTTAACTAATCAAAATATTATTTCACAGGCATTATTTGATGTGTTAGCACCCAAGTGAAACTTTTATATTGACATTTTCCCCTTAGGACCAAGAAATCATATTTTTCCCTAAAAAATAAACATTCCATGGGCAAGCAACTAAGATCTTATACCTCTAAGTCCTTTGTGATTTCTGGCTTTGTCTAATAAAGTCATTTAGCCCAGTCATAAATTTTTCTAAATAAAAATAAATAAAATGAACATTCCAAACCTCTTCCTACCCTTTCTTAATACTAACGTCCTGGGATTTAGAGTCTTGTCCACCCTGTGCTTTGCCTCCTCATTCTCAAATTCTTGTGATTTCTATTCCAACTAGCTGTAGGATTCCATTTAAATTCAATTCATTTAAATTCTATCAGATTCCTTTTACATTTGAAACAGGACCCCTGAGGTCATTTCTAGACTACCCCTACTGCCCAATATGTGAAGATGTCTTCATCATACCCCCAATTATTTTTAAACTCACACCTCAATGCAAAATAAAGTAACAGAGCTATAGAAATAGAAATGCTAGGACTTGCTCTTTTCTTTTTATCTTTCATAGGAATGACATTTTTAAACACAAGCTTATGTCAGACATTGAACAGTCTCCACACAGGAATGAATGTTTTCATTAAAAGTTATTTAATATCTCTAGTTCCTTGGAATTTTGCCAAAAGCTAGAGATATTATTGGGCATAGGTCATGTGCCTTCTTTGACAAGATAGAGAATGGCTCAAATTCTAGAGTGAATGGCATCTTCAAAGTAGTTACTTGATTGTATAGGTGTTTCTGGCACAGAGGATACTGACATGTTGTAAATCAGGAAGAAATGCTGGGAAGGAGGAAGCACAACATCTCTCTACAGCTCCATCGCTGTGTCCATTGACACTCAGCCTTTAGGTTGAAATCAGGTTTAAAATACCTCCTTACATAGAATTCTGGGTAATCTATACATCAAGTTTTCCTAACTTGCATTTGTATTTAGATCGACATGGGTTAAACAAAAGACATTTAAGCAAATGGGTTGTTAAAATGTGATCTTATTTTTCACTTCTTTTAATGTAACGTAAGAGACAGATTCTCATGGCAACTAAATGCAAATACAAAAGGAAAAAGAAAAACTGTATTCCAAGATACAAATAGAATTTTGACACAATAAGTTACTGTAGCTTCAGAGGTCGTATTGCTTTCAATACAACCTCTTTAACTATCATTTTGAGGCAAAATATTGACAGAACATTAAATTATTTTTCCAGCCTTCCCACCGCTTTTCATGCATTTAGATATTGACGTGGCATAGTTTGAAGTCGGGCCCTCCAGACATGCATTGTGTGATGGCATTGTGCTGCTATCATCACAAGATTCCGTTTTTTCCAACCCCCAAGGTCCTGTCTGTACTGGCAAACAGGTCATCTGGATAGTAACTCCTATGCATTCAGTGGTATAAGTGGTATCATGGTAACCTTGGCAACCAAGCCAGCTCCGATTTCAAAACCTCACATGCTGTATCATAAAATTAGATAACAGAATTGACATTTAGCTACATGTTTGTCATATAAATTAAGCTCTGAGAATGGTTTTCTTTACAGTCACATGCCTTGATATGGAAATAGAAGGCATCAATTAGGACAGTTTTATAGCATGCATACTATTCCATAGTTAGGTACTGGATATATTTCCTCAATTCTTTCCTATGATATTAGACCTCACATACTGTCATATTATTCTTCCTGTGCCAAAATTCATGGAGGCTTTATTTTATGATCAGGAGGAAGCTTATAGCAGAGCTTTATCAGATACCCGATATAAATAGGATTATGAATAATAGAAAACTCAGCCTGTAAAAAAAAATGTAAAATTCAAAGCATTCCTGGCTTTACTGGATACTGTTATTTATACTGATTGGAAGTAAGACTGAGCACAGAGTATTCCACTGACTAAATCAGAATTCCAAAGACAAGACATGCTTCCCTTTCATTATATATTTATGCATATTTTACACATATTATTTCAGCATCTAAGAATCTTTGATAATATCTTTATTTCAAGAAAATGCTAACCATGCAGACTAATATATTCATCTACTTTAAGTCCTAGGCTTTTTTATAATTTGGAAATATTTTAAACTCAGGACTTTCCCCTCTATTTGCTGTGGTCTGGTGCAATTTTTCTTGGATATAAATTTAAACACTCGACTTGTGAATTACATTTAATGTAAGCACCCTGCAGTTTTCTGCATTGCAAATGATTATTTTTAGAAATGTTATGGTTGCCTGCATATATTTGTTTGTCCTCATTGATATGTAGGGGGGAAAGCTCATTAATGATTTAAAAAGGAGGTGTTTTGATTCATTGACTTGATTCTTCTCATTACATAAACAATAAAGGCAATAAATTAACATCTAATAAAATTACAAGAGTTTATTTTTAAACTTATCTGTAAGGTAGTCTTGAATCCTTACACATAACTCTTCCTATTTTTATATTCTTCTGCCTTACTGTTTTGAAAGTCAACATTGAGCATATCTTAACCTAGAATGATGGTTTATAATTCCTGTTTAGCAGCTATCCATCAAACACTGTATTTGAACAACTTTTTGTAAAACAGTTCTTTGACTTCTAGAATGGTAAGTTGTTATGTAAAAAAAAAAAAAGAACAAAAGATCCTGATGATCCTGATGTCAAAATAGACTATCAACCAATTTTTTTCCCTTTATACTTGACATGTATCATATATAAATTTTGAGAAATCTGCCTCCAAGATTTTCTCACCTTACTAGCCCTCCTTCTATCACTATTACCTAGTAAAAAGTCGAAATTCTTGCAAATTCAGGATATTTTTGGAAACAGAGAAGTGGTTGAGCTCTCTCCATGTGCATAAGTGAGAAGAAGGGCAGAAATCCTTCTGTGTATTTGCTGACCCTGTGTGGCAAATACTTGTTACATTTTCAGCCACATTGGAACTGTTTGCTTTCTCTCATCAGGTTGAATCATTGTCACCTTTTTGTTCAAAATAGTAAACGGTCATTTTTATTGCTTTCTTTTATCTCGAAACTATTTCTTGTGAATAGAAATAGTTCAGCATGCTGTGGTTCCAGGACTGAGTTAAGTCTGGGTCACCAGCTCTACTGGAAAATAACTTCATTGGAAACTTCGGCGCATAAACATTCTGCAGTGTGATATGGAAATGGACTATCGGGCTGGGTTGGTGCTGGAATGTGGGGGCTTATCAGGCTGTTTGCATGACTCAGAGATATGTTTATATCTGGTCTTTTTTTTTTTTACTGTGACACGATATGGCATTAGATGAGTAGGGGAGGGGAGGGACCATAATAGTAATAGGAAAAAGCTAAAAGGCATTGCAAGCTTCTTTTGTGGTTTCCTTTTAGGTCTGATGTTGTGGTCCTCTGTTTTTCGATCGCTAATCCCAATTCCCTAAATCATGTGAAAACCATGTGGTATCAAGAAATTAAGCACTTTTGCCCTCGAACACCTGTCGTCCTTGTTGGCTGCCAGCTCGATCTCCGCTATGCCGATCTGGAGGCCGTTAATCGAGCCAGACGCCCGTTAGCAAGGTAAGCTAAGGACTCGGCATCTCACCACACACAAGTGGAGGTAGCAGGTGTCTCTGCGACCCAGCATTCTGTTCTGCAGTGGTTCTGGGACCCATCCGTCAGCCATATGCTTCGAGTCAGCCCCCTCATCCTGAGGGGTGTGCCCTCACCCCTTCCCATGCTCACAACATCTCTCATGTCAGGACTCATTTGCGTAAAATGGTTGGCCAGTACCTGAAGTAAATTCTCTAAGTTTGAAATGGTTTGTTTTAAATGGCTTTCAAATATGTTAGTAATGTTAGCTGCCTATAGTAATGTCATTCTTGACATTGTGATGATTATAATAAAATTAATGCTCAGAGCGATCGGCCGAAATTCTTGGCCCCCCGGGAATACCAGGTTTAACAAATATGCACTTCCCAGTGTATTTTTAACCTTCCTCGTCGTCCTCAGTCCAGCCTGTGAGATTCCACTGACAATATGACAATGTCCAGTTTTTAAAAATCATTTGGAACTAGAGTTTCAAAAACAACACAAACACTACTTTTTAACTGCCTCTAGTCCTTATATTTCTAACGTAACACGAATTTTAAAAGCCATTTGTTTTTTAACTATAAAATTTATTTCTCTAGGCATAGTGTCACATGCCTGTAATCCCAGTACTTGGGAGGCTGAGACAGGAGGATTGCAGGTTTGAGGCCAGCCTCAGCAACTTAGCAAGGCCCTCAGCAACTTAGTGAGACCCTGTTTCAAACTAAAAATCAAAATAGGGCTAGCGGTATAGCTCAGAGGTAGAATGCCCCTGGGTTCCATCCCCAGTACAAAAAAAAAAAAACAACTATTTTACTATATATAAAATGTGTATTCCAAGTTGGGGGAGAAATAAAAGTTTTTAAAAGCCTGTGCTTCCTCGGATTCGCTTTGTACAAAATAATTTTATCTTTTAATGCTTTTGAAAAATGTTTGATATTAATATCTTACTTTGATGTTTGCCTAATAGGCTTCTCACAAATTTTTGTATATGGGCACAACTTTATATGCCCTCAAAGTGAAAGCAAATGGTTCTTTCTTTAGATGATCTCTGATGCTCTAAGTACATTTCGGATAAAATTTCTGAAAACATTTCCTGTTCAGTGTTAATGATCTCTCTATTCTTTTTTTTTCAGTACTGGGGATTGAACTCAGGGGCATTCTACCTCCAAACTTCACCCCTAGCCCTATTTTTTATTCTTTATTTTAAAACAGGTTCTCACTAAGTTGCGGAGGGCCTCACTAAGTAGCTGAGGCTGGCCACGAACACGGATCCTCTGGTCTCAGCCTCCCAAGTACTGGGATTACAAGCGTGCGCCACCACGCCCGGCGATCCCTCTATTCTTAAATGCATGGACTAGGAATTGAATATTAACAATGACGTGTGTGCAGAAGGCTGGAGGAGGGTGGCATAGCTGCAGAGGACAGCAGAGAGGACAGTCCCCTCGGTAGAGAAGTTCTGAGATTTCATGAAGGAGGGGTATTTGAGCTAAGCCTTGGAGAATTTCTGCAGTTAACAAGTTAGCACCACTTAGGAGCAAGGAGCACACAATGCTGGCAGGAGCAGATCTTAGAATCAGACCTTCCCTGTACTTCCTTTCCGCCTCTGCCAACACCCTACAGCGTTTCCTCCTTTTCCATCCAGGACTTCAAATCCAAGTTTCATCCAGTGTCATCTTTTTTTTCTCCTGAGACCAGTACTGTTACACACATTACCTTTGGTGTCAAAGGCCAAATATTTATTCAAAAGATTAGTTCCTAAGAGCATGTCCCAGAATTGAATGAGGCTTAGGGGAGAGTTGTGGCAACAGGTTGCATCTTGTCTACATTCTGGAATCTATCAGGACCTCAACCATGATTCTGCCATAACTACTCCATGACTGCTGACATTGGCCTTCCTGGATTGGATTAGGTTCTTAATGGGCCTTGTGTGCCAGAGTAAAGGGTGTGGAATTCATTCCATGGGCTTGTGGAAATAGAGGAAATGAACACAGAATTGCTGCCAAATCATACTTATGTTATTTAAGGACTTTTCTTGCAGCAATGAAGACTGTGGGCTAAAACCAAAAATTCTGAAGACCAGTTAAAAGGCTAATGTACCAGTCTAGGCATAAGATGATGGGAGAGTGGGTATGCTAGTGCACACCCGTAATCTCAGTACTCGGGAGGCTGAGACTGGAGGATCACAGGTTCACGGCCAGCCTCAACAAATTATCGAGGTCTTCAGCAGCATAGTGAGACTCTGTTCAAAATAAAAAATTAAAGGGCTGGAGGTGTACCTCAGAGGTAGGATGTCCCTGGGTTCAATCTCCAGTGCCACCAAAAAAAAAAAAAAAATCATGGGGCCCTGATGAAAGGAGTGGACAAAAAGAGAAGGGGAAAGATATGAAAGAGGGTTCATGAATCCAATAGAGGAGACTTAATGAGCTCTAGGATGTGAATCATTTAACTAGAGGAGGAAAGTCTAGACTCTTTAATTACTTAGAAAGCATCTCTCAACTGTTTGCAAATATGACCTTAGGCAAGAAACTCAAACTCGGTAGAAACTTTCTACCTCAGTTTGCTCAGAATGTAGAACAAAAATGATACCTCGAGGACTTATTGTGAGGCTCAAATTTAAAAACTTAAATGGATATATTTTAATGTAAGCATAAGATGAGATGAAGATGACTATAAAGATGAAGATATGGTGGTAGTGAGAATAATGGCAACATTTATGGAGCACTTACTGTGAACCAGGTACTCTGCTCGGCATAGTATTATCAACAGTACTTTCAATAATTCTTTAAGATAGAGGTAATTATTATTGTTATACCTGTTTTACAGATGAGAAAACCAAGGCTTAAAGAGGTTAAATATGCTGTGTGTATTCATGAATGTATCATTTTAAATCTCACTAGGATGTATAATTACATTACACCAATAAAATATATATGTATAAGAAACTAAAAATTAAATTAAAAATCTCCAAAAAAGAGGTTAAATAACTTTCCCAAGACCAAACAGCTAGTAAAAGGCAATATTTTAGTTGGTGTCATTACTACTGGAAGCATTTTTTTCTGCAGTTATAAATCCCCTGTATTTAAAAAGACTTGTCTTGGTAGTAGCTTTTTCAAGAGCCTTATTAAAAGCCTGGAGAGGAATTTAAGTATATAATTTAATTAAGTGCTTAGATAGGCACTGGTTCCTATTTTTCCCTGCAATAAGGCTAATTACATATTTTTAAAATGTTCTATTTCAGGCCCATAAAGAGAGGGGATATTTTGCCCCCAGAAAAAGGCCGAGAGGTTGCAAAGGAACTTGGCATCCCGTACTATGAAACAAGCGTGTTTGATCAGTTTGGAATCAAGGATGTATTTGACAATGCGATCCGCGCAGCCCTGATCTCCCGGCGGCACCTTCAGTTCTGGAAGTCCCACTTGAAAAAAGTCCAGAAACCTTTGCTTCAGGCACCCTTCCTACCTCCGAAAGCCCCTCCACCAGTCATCAAAATTCCAGAGTGTCCTTCCATGGGGACGAACGAAGCTGCCTGTTTACTGGACAGCCCTCTCTGTGCTGACGTCCTATTCATCCTCCAGGACCAGGAGCACATCTTTGCACATCGAATTTACCTTGCTACCTCTTCTTCTAAATTTTATGATCTTTTTTTAATGGAATGTGAAGAATCCCCAAATTGGGGTGAAGGAGTCTGTGAGAAAGAGGTTCAGAGCAGGGATTTCGAGGGGCGGACGCTGAGTCTTGACCCAGGTGAGGGAGGGGAGGAAGGCCCCCCGAGAACGCCACAGGGGATGTCTTCAAGCAAGAACCTGCTAGAGGCTCCGGGGCTGGAAGCTGAGGGCCCAATTCTGGAGATGCAGACGCTGTCGGGCTGGAGTAAGGGGTTCATTGGCATACACAAGGAAATGCAGGTCAATCCCATTTCTAAGCGGGTGGGCCCTGTGACTGTGGTCAGGATGGACGCGTCGGTACAGCCAGGCCCCTTCCGGACCCTGCTCCAGTTTCTTTATACAGGGCAACTGGATGAGAAGGAAAAGGATTTGGTGGGCCTGGCTCAGATCGCAGAGGTCCTAGAGATGTTTGATTTGAGGATGATGGTGGAAAACATCATGAACAAGGAAGCCTTTATGAACCAGGAGATTACGAAAGCCTTTCACGTCAGGAAAGCCAACCGGATAAAGGAGTGTCTCAGCAAGGGGACATTCTCAGGTGAGCAGGTTCCACATGGAGCCATGGAGACGGTTGGTGGTGTGTTATCAAACATTAGCCAAACACTAGCGGAGGAAAGTTAGCCATAGCTAACATTTATAAGTGCTTATTTTTCCCCATGTACCTTCCTAAGATACAGGTATTAACTTATTTCATTCCCACCAGTCTTAGGGGTTATTCTCTCCATTTTTCAGAAGGGGAAACATAGGGACAGTGAGGTTAAGTAATTCTCACCTGATAACAAGGGCAATGAGTGGTAGAGTGAGGGCCTGGGCCCTTTTGTGGCTGCAGAAATCTGTTCCCTGAGCCACTGTGGCACCACACTGCTCTCAGGTAGATCAGCTATCTATCTCCGGTTGGCTTGAGGCTCACACTTTCCTATCAGGACCCATTCCTTGACCAGTTCTATTCTCCACCTACTCTTTAGCAGTGACCTCCGGTCCTGAGGCCACTGAAGTCCTGGAGGCAAGTCTGGTGGCCTTTGCATTCCCATCAGGGGTGCCTGTCTGTCCCCACCCTCTCACCTTTTCTGCCTCAGAGCTCTTTGCCCTGCTTATCTGTAGTTTTCCTGCCTTTCCTTTGTCTTTTTTTTTTTTCTTGTTACTGGAGAATGAACCCAGGGGCATTTTACCTCTGAGCTATACCCCAGCCATTTTTATTTTTTATTTTGAAACAGAGTCTCACTATTTCAAAGTTGCTGAGGCTGGCCTCAAACCTGCAGTCCTCCTGTCTCAGCCTCCCAAGTACTGGGATTGCAGGCATGCACCAACACATCCAGCTATCCTTCCTGTGTCTTTGACAATTATTCCTGTGTGCTACTCAACAGCGCCCTTCCATAACTGCCCAGCATACGGGTAGGCTGAGTCCAGTCTGGGCTGCAGATCCCTTGCTTGTACTATGGTCCACACTTAAACACTATTCCTGTTCTAAAATTGTCCTCTATGTGTGGGTGTAGCTGGATATGTATTTCCTTATAAAAAGTTGGCTTCCTGACTTCTATTTATATGGGTGCCTCTATTTTTGTCTTTATCTTTCACAATCCCTGCCATAGGACTACCTGTTTAGTCAGTGGTTACTGAATCACTTCATTAATTTTAAAACTTATGAGTAATATTTACTCCAAACACTGGCTATCATGGTACATAAGCAGTCTTGAAAGTTAATGAAAAGAACATGCTGTTATATAGAAATAATTAGAGAAATTTGAATATGCACATGATAATTGATGGCATTAAGAAATTATTTTTAATTTGGGTGGAATACTGGTATAGTTATTTAGGAGAACATTCTTATTTGTAGAAAATTCATGATAAATTAGTTATGAGTAAAATGTGATATTATCTGTTTTAAAAGCCTATATACATATATAAAAATATACATACAGCTAGTGTAAAATGGCAAAATGTTAACAATTAATAAATGACTGATTGTTGTATACAGTTTGAGCATCCTCAGTCCAAAATTCCAAAATCTTAAATGCTCCAAAAATCCAAAACTTTTTGAGTGTCACAAGTAGAAAATTCCATATCTGTCCTCATGTGGCAGGTCGCAGACAAAATGCAGGTGCAATAAAAATATGATATAAAATTATCTTCAGTTTATGTGTATAAGGTATATATAAAATATATGTGAATTTCATGTTTAAACTGGGATCCATCACCAAGATATTCATTACATGTATGCAGGATCCCAAAATCTGAAAAAAATTCAAGCCACTTCTGGTCCTAAGCATCTCAGATTAAAGAATACTCAACCTGTATTCTTCTTTCCACTGTTGTATATGTTTGAAATTTTTAATAAGAAGGAGGAAAAATATTGTTCTCCTTTATTTTTTTTGGTACTGGAGAATGAACCCAGGGGCATTTTACCTCTGAGCTATACCCCAGCCATTTTTATTTTTTATTTTGAAACAGAGTCTCACTGAGAGTGAGAGATACAGGTTGGTGGGGATGGGTGGAACAGAAGCCTTGGTTTACGCTTCAGGCACACCTGGCTCATGGTTGTGTTCCCTCAATCCTTTGGCAGACGTGACATTCACATTGGATGATGGAGCCATCCGGGCCCACAAGCCACTGCTGATCTGCAGCTGCGAGTGGATGGCTGCCATGTTCGGGGGGTCGTTTGTGGAAAGCGCCAATAGTGAGGTAGGTGCCTTCCATAGTCCAGTGGGTCTTCCAGTTGTGAGTGTATGTTTGTGTAAAGTGTTTAATTAGCCAGATGACTTCAGTTCTTTAACTACTTCCATGAAGCAGCTCCTGAGGCTAGGAGGTTAGGTCACCCTTTTCTAATTGTGCCATTATTGGGAGCTGTTGGTGGCGGGTCACTGGTGTGTGAGCATCGAGTGCTTTCCATGCTGCGGATCCTTTCCTGCTCACACATTGCCTCCACTGTGAAGACAGGACCATGTAGACTTCTTAACAAATGTCACCAAAGGGGTGACAAGAGGGACAGAGCCTTCCTTCTAGATGTTCAGGAAAGTGAAGAGTTCCTCGGTCACTTAAGTCCAGCTCTGCCCTTAACCAGACAGGAGACTGTAAGAAACCACCTCCCACACCCCAGTCTCCTTATCTGCAAAGTGAGGGACTCCCTAACTCCTTCATGAGTAGTGGTGAGTACAGCATTCCAGAGCCCCGCCCGGACTTCTCTGCCCTGGTTGAGAGGATAGAAGGTTTGTTAACTGTAGACAAACAGTTGTGGAGCCAACCAGTCTCTTCTCTGAACACATCGCTCAAAGTGCATAGATCTCCTGGAAGCACCTGGGTCACGTAGCTCCTAAAGGATATTATTATAACGGAACAAGCAGTAGCTCAGAGATGCTATGACTTTATCCTCTTACAAACTCTGTTGGAAAAAAAAATTCCATTCAAGCACTTCTAACTTTAGTCCAGGAGTGAGCAAGCATTTTTGTTGAGTTTTGCAACTGTTTTTTAACATCATTGAAAAAAAAAAACATGGGGACGCCCCATCAAGTTTATTGTCCTAAGAAGGTTGTTTTGCTTATCTCAGCATCTCTCCAAACTTTCAAAAGAAATACAGAAAACAATAGCTAACTTTTCAAAAGGGGTGCTCACAGGAGAAATCTGAGCACTCTCATTGTGACCCAGGAGCCTGCATTGCATCCCCAAATAGGGAAACAGAATCCTAGAATCACAAGCCTGGGATGGCTGGGGCTGAGAAGGTCACCGGGCCACCCTCTTGCTTCCAGAACAAACTGCAGCTGCTCCTCCAGCGGCCCCCAGCCTAGGGCTGTCTGCTGTTTGGGGAAACGACATCAGAATGACCCCCCAATGACCTCTTCTAGTCTGTAACATCCTTTATAATCTGGAGGTTCTCACTTGTAACTAAATCAGAGTCTCCCTAGTGCAGGTGAAGGTGTTTGGGCCTTTATTACACAGACTACTGCAGCATCCTGCCAGCCGCATTGTTAAGGGGTTATGGTGCTCAAATCACAGCTCCTTCACTCTCATGCTGGGTGGCCTTGGACAAGTGACTTACCCTTTCTGAGCTCCAGTTTCCCCATCTGGAAGACACAATAATAATAACCGATAGGGCAGCTGTAAGGTGTAAGTCAATCCTTTGCAAAGCACTTTGTAAACAGCTACCACTAGTCTTCTCGTGATGTTGTTGATAGTGATGGTATTCTTTCCCTCTTACTTCCAAGAAAAATTCGAGTAGTCACTGATTAGTAAAACCTCATCCAATTGGCATATTACTGACTTTGGTAATCTCTGCAGATAAAGAGCTCAGGGGCTTGCTTCCCTTATTTTCCCAGCTCACTCAAATGCATGCTGATCGTGTAGCAGAGAGCCTGCTGCTAACTGAGCAGAGAAAAGTTGATCAAGGTCAAGAACCCAGGCACAAAGGGATACTGTCAGTGCTGACCTCACGAATGCTAATCCTCTTTATCCCTTCACAGAATGGACTGTAATCTTCTCCAGATTAAAATGGGCAGTAGAGGTGACCAAAACAAGAACTTGGCAGCGAATGTGAATGTGCACGTAGAGGGGTGTTTAGTAGCCACTCCTGGAGGTGGCCACCTGCTTGGCACACCCTCCTGGAAGGACTGGGACACTCACCTCTTAAGACAGCAGCTGAGGCCAATATGTAACATAGATTAAACCAGCTCAAAAAACAAAGACCAGGCCGGATGTGGTGGCGCACGCTTGTAATCCCAGTACTTTGGGAGACGGAGACCGGAGGATCCGGGTTCGCGGCCAGCCTCAGCTTGCGCACGCACGCACGTGCACACGCGCTCTCTCTCTCTCTCTCTCTCTCTCTCTCTCTCTACTTAGTGAGGCCCTCCGCAACTTCGTGAGACCCTGTCTCAAAATAAAGTATAAAAAAAATAGGTCCGGGGGCGTAGCGCAGAGGTAGAACGCCCCTGCGTTCAATCCCCGGTACCGCAAAAAAAAAAAAAAAAAAAAGACCATGGAACCAAATAACCAGAAATCTGTGCCGAAATTCCACCAGCCAGTATACTAAAAATGCCATTGGCTGTTAACATTTCTACCTTTTCTGTCCCTTCTCTTTATTTCACACATAGACTGTGACATCCTAGTTATAAGCTCAGCTTGACCTTGGGCAAGTGACCAACCATCTCTAAACCTGTCTCCTCATCTGTAAAATGGGCATAACAAGACAACCTTCTTCAAAGGGTGGCTAAGGCATGAGAGTACACGTGTAATTCATCAAACTAGGCACCTAGACCACACAAATGCTCAATAAATGTTAGTGACTATTACCCCAGAATATTCTTGCTAACTTCTTTCCGTGAGGGGTTAAAGTCTTTGTTCTCTAAAAGCCATAAGTAAAAAGGCCCCTCCAGTTCCTTTTCTAGACCAAGAAAGTAAGGTAGTGTGGTTTTAGGTGTAGGATAAGACACTTGGTCACGTGCATAGTAAACACTCCATGATAAACTTCGCACTTGGGACTTGGCCTTTGTAGGCCATCTTTAACTCTTTACTGTCTTGGGAAAATCTGACTTCCCCCATGAAATTCAGCCTATTTGGGAGGGGGGAATAATAGAATTTATGTGCACAGTCATAAATGAAGAAATTATGCCCATTGATGTTGCTTTAACTTTTTTGTCATTTAATATTCAAGAAAACACTGTATTTTACTTAGATTTTTTCTCATTACATTTAATGTAGCAGTAAGCATAATTCTCTCCCCTGAGGTACTCAGCAAGTGGTTCATTAAAAATGCATGCCCGGCTTGTAGTAAGCACTGCTCTGGATCTAGAATATTTTCTCATTCTCTGTGAGACCATCTCTAATTATCAGCCTAATGGTCTGAGCTAATCTTCACAATTAAAATCTTAAACCAACTAAATTAGAATATGGGACACCATTTAGGGTAGCATTATATTTTCTTTCATCACTGTTTTTGAAATCTACATTCAGCAGGTAGGATGTAAGACTTTTATTCCACTTCCTCTGTAGCTTCATGTATAGTATTGTTAAAGTGCTATTGAAGGTCTCTCCATTGTCATACTTATAAGTGTAGACATCACAGAAAAAGGCTTTGTTTTAAAAATATCAGTCATGAGAGGGGAAAAAAAGCATACTCCGGAAGTATTTTTAGTTTGCTCTCATTTAATGGCCACTTCTAAGGGTTCCTAACATTTGCCAAAAAAAAAAATCACTTCAAAAATGTTAACATCGTGTAAAGCAAACAGGAAACAGCAGGAGGTCATAAGTGATGGCAGACATCAGAACACTGAGGATATGGGAAGCACTGGGGTGGTGCCGCTCACTGGAAGCTGGAATCTATCATCTCCTGTTGTCAAACATAACTTCTTTTAAGATGTCCATTTTCACATCTGTATTTCTAATGAGCACTTTTTCTATAAGGAATGATTTAGAACACACTATTACCAAACAATGCTAAGGTAATCTGAATATTGTCAAAACTCAGAGTGTCCGTGAAGAAGGAGAAACTTTTAAGTAGCGTCTATTCCAAAGTCCCCCTATATGACAGATGAGAAAACTAATGGTCAGAGAGGGTGGGTGATTTTTCAAGGATCATGCAGCATTTTGATGGCATATCCCTGCCCCTGCCCCAGACTCTTACCCTGTCCCTCTAGGCATTCTTTTTCAGAAGCAGGAGATATACCCAGATCTGAGAGAGTAGAAGCTCTGCAGCTTATAGTAACAATTACTAATATCTTATAGCACTAATATTCTTATAGCATTTCATAAAACATGGATAGTTTTATTATGAAATGATTCAGATCTTTAATTTTCACAATTTAACCTTCAATTATCTAGAAAACTGTCAAACACCATTTTAGAGAAATGAAATTGTGCTGTGTTCATATGCACAGAAATAAGTTTGCATGGACATTTATAAATAAATTCATTATCTGTATAAGATAAATGCATGTGCATATAAATATTTATGTGTGTAAGCATACACACAAGTATAACCAGTGTTAGATTAACTTGAATAGCAATTAATTATTCATATGTAGATACAGCTGGTTGAGGGAGCAGTATCCAACATCTGTATATTGCAGATGATCTAGCATGTACAATGGCTTCTTTAAGATAATAATATCAGTAATAGTTTGTACTCCCTGAATCCTGTCTTGGAGGTTGTGCTAGAAGCTCAAAATGATCATTGAAGACAATGACTCGTGCGACTTATTTATGGACCCATAACTGTTATTTTCACTATGTCTCAGTGGGGTAAATTTCTTACTATTTCTAAGAATTTTCCTGGGCCTTCCCCAGCATACATTAGAGAATGGCTCTATATATCTGAAAGTATATTTTCTCAGAGGTAACTGGAAAATAATATGGAAAGTAGTTATATCTTAATTCTGAAACCATAGGCCATGAGCCCCTTGTAGAATGTGGAGAAGATATATAGATATATAGTTTAGAGAGAGTGGTTTAATTATATATAATATGTAGATATAATCATGTTTATATAGCGTTGCATATATATATGCATATATATATATGCATGTTGTATGCAGGTTTGTTAAATACCAGAATTAGGTTTATAACTGTTCATTCTTTTGAACTAGAAATCCAATTCTTAAACACTAATAGTGAAATACAGTGCTTTATTGTTCTATAACCCCAACCTGTTTTCTTCCTTACCATTTAGGGCTTCCAGTTCTACACAGCAATTAGGAAAACAGACTTTAGAATTATACTCCCTGGGTTTAAATCCGAATCACTACTTATGAGCTCCATTACCTTGGCCATGAGACTTAACCTCCCTGAACTTTAATTTCCTTGTCCATAAAATGGCAAAAATTATGTTGCTTCTCCTAGGGTGTATGTAAGGATCAAATTGGGTAATGTGTAGAAAACTTAGCCCAGTGCCTGGGCAAGGAGGCCTTCTATGAAGGTTAATTTTTAATACTCACCAACATTCCAGTAGGAAGTGATGCCATCCTATACTCTTCCAGGGTCTGTCTCATGGAGTTAGTTAGAGACCTAAAATAAAAAGTAGCTGCTAATGAATATATACCCCCTTGACCCATGCCCACCCATCTAGAACTGAACCTCCAGGCAGTCCCCGCTCTCTAGCAAATGACAGCATGTGTTGATATGGATAACTCCAGGCACTCGGGAGGGAGACGGGGGAATCCCTACCCAACAACGAGTCACATCTCCCACCAACTACTTCCCCAGGTGTCCCAGGCAAGGAATCCCTTGGACTCGCTGAATCTCCTGGGACCTAATAATGTTCCAGTAGTTCTGAAACCATGTGGTTGTAGGAAAGAGTAATAAAGCGCATATATGGTGCTAACATAAACATAGAATGTCAAAGTCAAGTCAGTCACTGCGGCGACAAGGGTGGTCGCTCATCCTGTCTTTTGACATCACTGAGAGCTGCGGGCTCTGTTGTGTGTCGGGAACAGTGTGGTTCACAGCTCTCCCAGCACCTGTCATGTTGCTAGGAGATTTCTTTCCCACAATAGACTATTATCAGGTACTTGGCTAGGAGGGCCCATAATGTGATCATACATTTACAGCCCATTTGTGTGATTTATAAGTCCAAATAGCCATTTAAAAACTCCAAATCAGGCTTTGTCAGGCAGCTCCACTCCTTTGTCATCTACAAATCAAACTGTTATGTTTAAAGCCATAAATACTGAATGACTTCGATGCACAGCCTCAAAGCAGGTGTCCGAGACTTGCCAGTATCGAGTCAGATGGCTGGGATATTTATAAGCAGCACAGCCTGAAAATGTGCCTACTCCCTGCCTTCTCCAGCAGAATTTAGCTTTTCATATGACATTTCAGGTGTATCTCCCAAACATAAACAAGATGTCAATGCAAGCGGTGCTGGATTATCTCTATACCAAGCAGTTGTCACCTAACTTGGACCTGGACCCGCTGGAACTAATTGCCTTGGCAAACCGATTCTGCCTGCCACACTTGGTTGCACTCGCAGGTAAGGCTGATGACTGGGGCCGTGTCGTGGCTGACGGTCATATTTATCCAAATCACCTTTAAACAAAAATAAGATTTCCAGGGAATCCAAATTGTTCATCTCCCAAAACTAGGACTGTTTTATGCCAGTGATATGAACTGATCAAATGTATCAGACAGCCCAATTCAATTCAGCAAATAGTGCTTAAGCACCTCTTTTGTGGTGGGCGCTGCCTGGTGATGCTGATATAAAGGTGAGCCCTACCCCAGAGGCGCAGACTGTCTGCATGTTGAATCATTGGTGAGCCACAGGACTTGAAATAAAAATATCCTGTCAGCGTCATCCCCACGATTTGTGCACAGACAGTGTTTAAGGAAGAGGCAGTAGGTGCAGCTGCTAAGTATAGACTACAAAGCCAGATTGCCTGATCCCCATCCCGGCTGCACCATCTACTGGCTGGGTGACTTGGTCCTTTATGTAACCTGTATGTAACCTTGGCCCTGTCTCTTAGCTTGCTCTCTCTTAATGGGAATGATGTTATCTACATAGAGAAGATTAAATGAGTTAAAATATATAAAGTCCTTAGAACAGTGTCTGACACATAGTAAGCATTATGTAAGTGATTTTCTTAAAACTATTTTAGAAAATGTTCTGACATTGTCAGGTTCATTTTGGGGGGAAAAGTAAAAAAAAAGGAGATTTGGCTTAACTTCAAAACTCTTATCCATAATTTCTAGTTTTGTTCACTAGATCAGTTTGTGATAACTGGTAAATATTTACCTTTTTAAAAATTTTACACCTTCTGCTTCATTCGCCAAAGGTGTCAATTAGCAATCTGGCTGTTTATCACTATATTTAGTTGATTCCTAAGACAGTGCCTGTCCTGTTCACTGGCCTTTCCCCTACACATAGAAAAGTGTCCACGCATATTAGGCTCTCAATAAAGATTTATTGAATAATTGAATACAAATGAGCAAATGAACAAACCAACGCATCCTATCTTTACTTCACTTTCTGGTAATGATTTTATCTAGAAAATTACTTTCACTATCCTCCAAGCGTCTACTACATACAAACCAACTGGAGATCAAAGTCATCTCTTCGCCCTACTTCACCAATTGAATAGAAAGAAAGTTAAAGCATTACACTTAGATTTAAAAAAAAAAAAGCTCTTTTAACCAATATACCTGAAGTCATAGATCCAGTTTGAATGAGCTACTTTTTTAATACTAACTCTAGGAGGCTGCAGTGGGCAATTCGTTTTTTTAGAAATATGAGTTCTAATCCAGGTAACTATCCACAGGTTTTACAAGTATTTGTCCTTTGAGGATAAATTTGATTTTTTGGAACTGGCCCAAAGCAATTTGGAGCCAAAGTCATCAAACAATGTTTGTGATCAGTCTCAGAGTAGTGCCATTTTTGTTTAAATATTAAGTCTGGCAATAATAACATGGGATTGATTTCTCCATGAAAAAAAATTGACCCAAAGAAAACTTCTTGTGTGAACTTTAGACTTCTATATACAGATAATATTGTTATTAAGTGCTCCAATTACTATGATAATTATTTAATATACGGCTTCACAAGGTGATTCCTTTAATCATTTATAGCATTCAGTATGTGCTTTAGTGTAGGGTGTTTTGAGTATCTTTGTAGAGTGTTTAAAACTCAGTTTCCAAGGTGAAAATGCTTTGCAAGACAGTGTTAAGAAATGTTACAATTACTTAAAATTAAATAGCCCAAATAACTTCTCTGGAAAATTTAGTTCCAAATAGTTGTTTGTCCGTTCAGCTGAAGAGGGTTGTGTCAAAGAAACCATTCAGTTCCAGATACCATACTGACCAGATAAAGGCATGCTAACAAGTACATAGAGCCGGAGCAGAAAGTCAGCATGATTTGGGCAGTGCAGGGTGTAGCTCAGAGGTACTGCAGGCTTGGTTCCAGACCAATGCAATAAAGCAAGTATCATAATAAAGTGAGTCACATGAAATTCTTGGTTTCCCAGTGAATAATAAATTTATGCTTAAACTATACTGTAGTATATTAACTGTGAAAGAGCATTGCACCTAAAAAATACATACCTAGTGAAAAAATATTTTATTGCTAAAAAAAATGCTAAAATCTGAGCCTTCGGCCAGTGATAATCTTTTTGCTGGCAGAGGGTCTTGCCTCAGTTTGGATGGTTGCTGGCTGATTAAGGTGGTGGCGCTAAAGGTCAAAGTGGCTGTGGCAATTTTTTAAAATAAGATGATAGCGAAGTTTGCTGCATTAATTGACCCTTTCGCAAAAGATTTCCCTGTAGCATGTGATGTTGTTTGATAGCCTTTTACTCACAGTAGAACTTCCTCCAGAATTGAAGTCAGTCCTCCCAAACCCTGCCACCTCTTTACCACTCAGTTTATGTAATATTCTAAATCCGTTGTCATTTCAGTGGTGTGTACAGCATTTTCACTGGGAGTAGTTTCTATCAAGAAACCACTTTGCTCATCTGTGAGGAGAGACTCCTTATTCATTGAACTTTTATCATAATATTGCAGTAATTCAGTCACATCTTCAGGCTCTTGTTCTCTTAGAAGCTCTCTCACTTTTAATTCTAGTTCTCTTGATATTTCTACCTTGTCTGTGGTTACTTCTTCCACTGAAGTCTTGAACCCCTCAAAGTCACCCATGAGGTTGAAATCAGCTTCATCCAAACAGCTGTTAATGTTGATATTTTAACCTCCTCCCATGAATCGTGAATGTTCTTAATGACATCTAGAATGGGGAATTCCTTTCTAGAATGTTTTCAATTTATTCATCTATGGCAGCTGGAGCTTACAAAATATATTTCTTAAATAATAAAACATAAAAATTGGCTTTACTCTTTGATCCATGGGCTGCAGAGTAGATGTTGTGTTGAGCATGGAAATGACATTAATCTGGTTGTATCTCTGTTAGAGCTCTTGGATGACCAGGTGCCTTGCCAGTGAGCAGTCATACTTTGGAGGAGGGAGTTTTTTCTTTTTCTGAAAAGTAGGTCTCAACAGTAGGCTTAAAATACTCAGGAAACCATGTTGAGAACAGATGTGCTGTCATCCAGCCTTCTTTGTTTCAACTCTAGAGGACAGGCAGAGCAGATGTGATATGGTTCCTAAGGGCCTTATGATTTTCATATTGGCGAATGAACATTGGCTTCAACTTAGTCACTAGCCGCACTTTAGCTTCTAATAAGAGAGTCACCTTGTCCTTCGAAGCTTTGAGGCCAGGCATCGATGTCTCCTCTCTAGCTATTAAAGTTCTTGATGGCATCTTCTTCCAAAATAAGGCTGCCCTATCCACATTGGAACTCTGTTGTTCAATGCAGCCAGCTCTGTCAGTGATCTTGGCTAGATTTTCTGGATAACTTGCTGCAGTGACTACCCAGCACCTGAGTTCTATCTTGCCCTTCTATATTACAGAGATGGCTTCTTTCTCTGCCAGCTTCAAATTTCTCTTCTGCAGCTTCCTCACCTCTCTCAGCCTTCATAGAACTGAAGAGAGTTAGGACCCTGTTCTGGAGTAGGCTTTGATGTAAGGGAATGTTGTGGCTGGTTAGATCTTCTCTCCAGACCACTAACACTCTCCAGATCAGTAGTAAGGCTGTTTTCCTTTCTTATTATTCATGTGTTCACCAGAGTCACACTTTTAATTTCCTTCAGGAATTTCGTTTTTTGCATTCACAACTTGACTGTTTGATAGAGGCCAGCGTTTGGGCTCTCCTGGTTTTTGACATGCCTTCCTCACTAAACTGAATCATTTCTAGCTTTTGATTTAAAATGAGAGATGTGTCATTCTTCCTTTCACTGGAACACTTAGAAACCATTGTAGGGTTATTAATTGGCCTAATTTCAATATTGTTGTGTCTCAGGGAATAGGAAGAGGGAGAGAAACTGAGGAATAGAAATTTATCAGTGAAGCAGTCAGAACACAGACATTTATCAGTTAGGTTCACCATCTTCTGTACACTCAGTCTGTGGTGCCCCAAAACAATTACAATAGTAACATCAAAGATCACTGACCACAGATCACCACAAAAGATATAATAATGAGTTGGATGTGGTGGTACATGCCTGTAATCCCAGTACTTGGGAGGCTGAGACAGGAGGATTGCAGGTTCAAGACTGGCCTCAACAACTTAGCGAGAATCTCAGCAACCTAGAGAGACCCTATTTCAAAACAAAAAAAATTAATAAAGGGCTGAGGGTGTAGCTCAGAGGTCAAATACCCCTGGGTTCAATCCACAATACCACATACACACAATAAAAGATATAATAATGATGAAAATTTTGAAATATTCTGAGAATTACAAAAATGAGACACAAGTGAGGCTCTGCAGCTAGAAAAAAATGGTGCCAATAGCCGTGTTTGACACAGGGTTGCCACACACCTTTAATTTGTAAAAATTCACAATATCTGCAAAGGGCAGTAAAGTGAAGCACAATACCCTGAGGTCTGCCTGTACACTGGGTTAGAAGAACAAGTACAGTGCTAGAGAAACCATCAGTACCAAAGAGGTAGAAATGCTGGGCCAAGACTGAATGCACGCATGTCAACCGCGGAGCCAGGAAGACAGCCCAACCAGGCAGGAAACAGCTCAACCTCAGAAACACAATTTAAATTCAGCTCACACGATTTGGACATAAGCTCCTGTGTCTGTCAGCTTTTTGTTGCTGTGGCCAAACAACTTTACATGAACATCTTAAAGGAAGAGCAATATATTTTGGCTCACAGTTTCAGGGGTCTTGATCCATGGTCTTCTGGCACCATTACTCTGGGCCTGAGGTGAGGCAGAACATCGTGGCAGAAGGGCATGGTGGAGGAGAGCTGCTCAGCACACAGCAGCCAGGAGGCAGAGAGAGCAAGAGAGGAAGGGCCCCCAGAGAAGATAAGCCTTTCTCAGGCATGCCCCCATGACCTACTTCCCCCAATGAGGTCCCACCTCCCAATAGTCCATTCAGCCATCAATCGATTAATCCACGGATGAGATCAGAGCCCATATGATCCAACCACTTCCCCAAAGTACCACCCCTGAACACAGGAGGCTTCGGGGGACAGTCCAGGTCCAAACCATAACTGCTCCCAAGCAGAAATGGCTCTCCTAACTGGATCTGTGTTACTTTTAACTAAAGTTCTCCTATGTCTTTATAATCCAAAAGGTTTAACAATATGTTGATCACCTACAGCTGTTGAGACAGACATTTGCATTTACATCTTTAATTCTGCAAATGGACTGATTCCTCTGTCACTCAGTCTCTTCACTGTCAGCGGCTATTGAGAATTAGAGCCTGCGAGTAGGGATACTGTCCAACAGCAACGTGTGTAGAGTCGAGAGACTGTCTAGAGCCACGCCATGCAGTGGAACTGTCTCGCAATCATGGAAATGTCCTCCATCTGCATGTCCAATGTGGTGGGCGTGCTTGACTGTTGAGCACTTACTGTAGCTAGTGTGACTGAGGAACTGAACTTTTAATTTTAGTATTAATTTAAGATCGAATAATCTCACGTGGCCAGTTACCATCCTGGTCTAGAGGAGTCTGGCTCTTTCTGAAGCACAAACAAGATCCCCAGAGATGTTGGTTCAGTGGTTGGAGTCCAGAACTCTGAACGATGAGAGGCCACACGTCAGAAAGGATCTGGATTCAGTTCAGATGGCAACCCACAGCTGTGTCCCATATTTCCTGTCTTCTTAGGTGGCCCCGATTGGCCCTTCCAGGTGAGGCATCTGGCCTGCAGAGCACACTTTAACATTCTCCTGCCCCTCTCTCCCCCAGAGCAGCACGCTGTTCAGGAGCTGACCAAGGCGGCAGTGAGCGGCGTGGGCATTGATGGGGAGGTGCTCTCGTATTTGGAATTGGCCCAGGTTTGTAACAGCTTGCTTTCCACCTCTTAAGTGTGTTCAACCAGTTCATTTAATGTTGATCAAACATTCCACTGCTGCATCTGTCTAAATAAAGATGTCACCACTGAGTCACAGAGGCCCCCTGTTTACACGGAGAAGATCTGAGAGTTTTACGTTGCAGGCACCATTCAGCCTGCTGGGCTTGGTTTGGTAAAACAACAAGGACCCCGCCCCCACACCAGTCCCCTTGTCCCCTAAGGCACTGACTTCACATGTGGGAGAACCACTGGAGCAGACAGGGGGATGTTTTGTCTCTCTCCCTTCTTTGAATTTATTTAACCAAGAAGAGTTTCTAGAATCCCATGAAGCCCTGTTATGCCCCACCCCCATCAAGGAAGAGCTTACTGATGCTCTCCTGGAGTTTCCTAAAATCAGTACTTATTAATATCAATACCCACCATCCCGATACACACCTACCCTCTTCTTCCAGAGAAGGCCCAAGATCCAGCTTCAGCTCTATCACCAAATAACAAGGCACAAAGCTAACCCTGCCTGTTTCCTCACCCCCCGTCCTTACCCATTCTTTTAAGATTCAAGTAGGAGAGAATGTTCAAGAAAAAGCCCCGAGAAATGAAGCCCTGGTAGTGAAAGGCATGTAGGCATCTGGAATGCGCTAGTCCCCGGCACAGGTGACTTGCAATGAGCCTACCCTCCATGGGGACGAGGAAGGAACTCTGCAGCCTTCTGCTCTGCTTGTCCAGTCTGCCTTCATTCTCTCTCTCTTTGGGCAGTGGCTCACTAAGTCTTAGGTCAGACAATTTAAGCCAATTCAATCCAGAGGGAGAAAGGTGGTAGCATAGCAGGTGTTGCTCAGGACATGCCGTTGTGGCCATCGGAGGTGGCTCAGGTTCAAAAGGAAAGAAAGTGCTCTAGGACTTAGAGTAGCCTGTTCATTCTATTTGCTATTTTCTCCCCAAGTACCAGGCAGCCCCCTGGGCGGAGGACATGTACATTACAAACAGTGGATTCTATGCCCTCGGGGCAACCAGACAGGTGAAAGAAATAGACACAAACACAAATTATTAAAGTGCACTGTGAAAAACAGTCTAATAGAGGTTGCAGTGCAAACCAAGCACAGGCATCTACTGAAGTAAGAATCGCTAAGCCCCCAGCAAAACCAGTTAGCCACAGTTTGAAATTTGGGGTGTTTTGAAATACTTCCAATTTGAAGGACAGCTTATGGTTTGGGCTCTGTCCAGTAAGTATCCCTCCTAGAGAGAAATGACTCAGAATCGCTTATAGGACCTATCCACTTGAGGTAGTAATTTGCACTTGTGTCTGTCTGCTCTGTGTTCCCACCCTGCCCCTACCCCCCCAACACACACACACACACACACACACACACACACACACACACACGCTGCAAGGAAATAGGATTCCTGCTAAGCCCTGATGAGCTTTGGCAGGAAGAGTGAGTTTAGGATGGAATCTCCTTAGACCTTACCCCAGTGATGTGCTGGAAAGTGTTTAGTGGTTAGCTTGGGGGTAAGTGGGACCCTGATCTGTTGCATTTCCCAACTCCTGTCATATAAATATTTCCATCACGGCCAGTTTTAACAATATGAAGTCACTGGACTCAGAGTAGGGAAGAAATTCACATGAATGCTGACTCTGGAGCTGGTACAAGCCAATCTGGCACTCCACTGCCCCAGCCTTATTGTCAGAGAAACACCGAACATTGAGAAAAGCTAGAAACACACAATGTTTGGGGTTGTGATTTTCAGAGTCCCTTGAGAGGGTTTCTGAGGACCCCTACTTTTCTATTGGCCTTCACAATGGAGATACCAGCCACAGGGGAACTGCACTGGGGAGGTTCCTGGCTCTCACCTGGCCAAAGAAACACCCGCCTGAGAAGGGCATGAGGCGTGGGGTGTCCTGACAAATCTTACAAGATAAAGAGAAGTAAGCTGTTGATTTGGGGGTGTCAGGGCACTTTCAGTCCCAGCTACCTCAGCTGCCACCTCCCTGAGCATCTGCTCAGAAAAAAAGGGTACAAGCTGAGCATGGTGGCGCACACCTGTAATCCCAGTACTTGGGAAGCTGAGTCAGGAGGATTCCAGGAGGATGGCAGGTTTGAGGACAGCTTCAGCAACTTAGTGAGGCCCTGTTACAAAATAAAAAATAAAATAGAGCTAGTGGTGTAGCTCAGAGGTAGAGTGCCCCTGAATTCAATCCTCACAACACCCCACCACACA
>PVJS01020608.1:0-32406 GCA_004027185.1 Glis glis | reverse complement strand
AGAGGGAGGGAGGGAGGGAGGGAGGGAGGGAGGGAGGGAGAGAGAGAGAGAGAGAGAGAGAAAGAGAATGATCAATTCTGTTTTAACTTTTCCAGACATATAAGAATGAAGTTCATAAAAATCATACAAAAAGTGTGATCATTTGTGGTTTGGCCACCTGGGAAACATTGTATAGAGAGCTTTGGTATCTAACAAGCTCAAACTTAAATCTCTCCTTGACCCTTATAGCAAGTAACTTCTCTGAGCTTTCAGAGTTGTTAGGTCCAATATTTGTTGTAGTAGCATGGTTGTTGACTTTGAAATGTCCTTGAACTTGTATTTAAAATACTTTTGATCTTTACCATTGGTTGGTGAATAGATGAATATGAGTATGCTATGTAGACAATTAATATTCATGATTTAGCTAGAGATATGAAATAGTCATTATAAGGTATCATAAGTGTATAGCATATAATCTCCAATATTTCACAAAACCCATGGTATTTCATTCACTACATAGTGATTAACTTTCTTATTTGGATTAAGTTTGTTGCAAAGTTTTATAAGCCTGTTTGCATATACCTATTTTGAAAGTGAAATTAAAATGATTGAGTATCAGTGGTAACTCTGATTTTCTGTAGACTATAATTCAGATTTACTAGCTTTAAAATAAGAATATTTAGGCATTCTTGTTATAAGTAAGATGTTTTATTTAACAAATATTATTATGTTTATGTGAATCATGTGTATTTTTGCCAGGCAGCATGAGAGTCTTCTGAAGACAAAGTTGAATATTCACCCCCACAAAACTGTAAACAACTAAAAAAATTTGGCATACTTAAATAGATAATACTTCACTAAGCAATAATAATGTTATCTATTTATGCAATGTATGTACAGAAGCAACTCTTGCAGACTGGCAGATGGGATCCATGGATATTAAAAGTTTAATAAAATTTTGAAGAGAATGAAGTTAATTTTAAAAACCTTTTAAATTCAACTCTTAATTCTCTCTTCAGCATTCCCAAAGTATTTACAATATGTAATTATCAGTACTGACGACATGGCATAATATTAATTTGCTAATTCATTGATTTATTTAAAAATATATACTGAGCACCTATTATATGCCAGTCAAACTGTTAACTGGTAGATCTATAATAGTGAATAAATATGGTATAATCTCTATCCTTCCAGAACCTCGAGTTCAGTGGGATAGACACATGAAAAAAACACATGATAAATATGTAATTCCAAACTATGATCATTGCTATGAATAATAAGAGGCACATGGCATGAGAGAAATGCCTATAGAAACTTCATTTAATTCGAGACTCACAGAAGACCTCTCTGACAAAATGGTATTTATATGAAGATCTGGAATATGGGTAGTTATTTCAGACAGAGGCTCAGAAGTATGAGGGGAAGAAGTATGAAATATTTAAGGAGGAGGTAAGCAATGATAATGGGTGGCTCAGTTAGGAGGTGATGGGAGTCATTTGGTCTAGAAATGATGTCTATAGACTAGATTTAAAATAGGTTAGTAGATGTATACTTAGAAGTGAATGAATTCTAAGAAATAAGTAGAAGGTGGATTCAATAGGGCTTGAGTTGGGTATAAAACAGGATGGATTTGGTATAAGGGAGAAAGCAGAAGAGGTGTTGCTGAAATAAGGCTATTGGTAAAAGTGGATGAATTGGAATCTAGGAGATTAAACTGTTCTTGTTATTTTCTGTGAACATTGCAAGGAAGTTTATGAACTTATTTTCTAGTTTTAGGTGCACATTTTTTGTTTTGTTTTACTATTCATTATTCTAAGTTTTTCAATTGTAAGCTTCTTAGAATTGAGGATTGTATCCCCTTTCTTTAGCATATATCCAGAGTTCTTAGCCCTCTAAACTCACTTTTTGGCATCAAATTTGATTTTTTAAATTTAGATATTAGAACTTCTGATTTCAAAGACAAATTCCCTGGGGAATAACTAAGAAACAGTGTTCTCAAATGCAAAGATATGAAATGTAATTACTTATCAATTTGCCTTTGGGTTATTATTCTGTGAGAATCTTGGAAAATATGAAATTTAGTGAGACTTGGTTGGGTATGGATACTGATTCTTAGGTGCATGTTATAAAGGCCTTTCAAAATATACATTAAAAGGTAAAAAGTACTTAATTATTTGGTTCTGGGGTACACTTGTAAAACATGTCTACTTGGTAAGGTTAAAACAGGTAGATATGCATTTTATATTCCAGCTATAATTGTGATATATGAATAATATGATTGATTTCCAACAGGCACAGCCAAGAATAATCCCTAGTTAGGGATATTCTAGTTAGGGCCTGGGTCTTTTTGGATTTGGATGAAAACAAAGTAATTGAGAAGAATGAAAGTAGTATTATAATGAAGCTAAGAATCTAAGCAGTATTATATTGAAGGTATAAGTAGGTTTACTAAATAGCTAATTTAGCTATATATCTAACCAATTATAATACATGTGAAATGAGGGCCTTACTGTAATGTAGTCACCATATCTCCTTACTAAAGGATGGACAAACTTTATAGCCATGAGAGAGAAAAAGAAGCTTTGTTGTTCAATTATTGGATTCCCTACTTGTGTCTGCTAAAGAAGTCATTGATTTTCATACAGTGAAATTTTTTAATGTTGCCAGAAGGGTTAGAAGCCCTCTTACTCTAAATGCTTACGACCAATTTTGTTAGTCAGTGGAAAAAGATGGTTAAAGAGAATAGTTTAAACAATATGATGCATATCGTGTTTCTATTACACATATTTTTGAACATTATATTTTAACCTGAAACATAAGTTAAACTGATTAGTTAATCTTTCGGTGTGGGATAAGTGCTTCTCTTCAAGTTAGAATCTATTAATTTGTGTTCTACATCCTCTTTCCAGCATAAACCATCCCATAATTCATTGTTTGTAAGAATTTAGTCATTTGCGAAAACAACTGAAGTGTGGAATTCATCTAGCTTCTCATGAATTCATCTAGTGTTTCCGGAGTTCCCTCATGGATACTACAGTTGTTCTTCAGCAGTGGTTTCATATGTGTGACTCGGCCTTGTCAAGTGTTTCCAAAGCATTTAACTTACTTTTCATCGGTACATCAACTTTGTTTTTACACTCACATGTCATTGGTTTACATGGCATTTAATTATAAACATATAATTACAATAATAAGTATAAATGGTATAAAAAGCTTTGGGAACAAGCATAACTAATTCTTAAAAACTATACTTTTAAAAAAGGAACAAAAAGGGACTAGTGTGTTGAAGATTAGCTAACTTAAGCTGTGAGTTTTGGTGAAAGCCGTGGGCATGTCTTCATGTTTTCTAGGGAGAATGGAAACTGTAGTTTAAGTTGAGATCAGGTAATAGAGCTATAATTTTTTTTTTTTTTTGGTGCTGGTTTCAGGCTCATTAGCCTGCAACTTTATGCCCTAAATCAGATAGTTAAAATGCTGCTTGGAATAGTTCCTAACACTAAATAGTGTCAATGATACTGTAGTAGCCAGCTCTGAACAGAGCTCAGTTTCCTCTGTTTAATTGGTAGAATTATGAATCTTTTACTCTGTTACACTTGTACTTGGTATCTCATCATGTTCCTCATGCTTCTCCAACAACTAAGAATTTGCATTCCTGCTTGGGCATCTTTTTCTTTTTTTTTTTTTTTTTGCGGTACCGGGGATTGAACTCAGGGGCGTTCTACCTCCGCGCTATGCCCCCGGCCCTATTTTTTTATGCTTTATTTTGAAACTGGGTCTCACGAAGTTGCGGAGGGCCTCACTAAGTAGAGAGAGAGAGAGAGAGAGAGAGACAGGGAGAGAAAGAGAGAGAGCGAGAGCGCTGAGGCTGGCCGCGAACCCGGATCCTCCGGTCTCTGCCTCCCAAAGTACTGGGATTACAAGCGTGTGCCACCACGCCCGGCTTTTGGGCATCTTTTTCTATCTCCTTCTCAGAGTTCGTTTTCTTACTGACTACCACTTTAATGCAAGTCTCGGATCTTCTGCCGTTGGCCACATAGTGTTCCACTCTTGACCTCATAAACATAGTGTAAGCAATCTACTCTCCAGTTACTTTGGCATTGCTAACCTATGGCCCTATTCAGAGCAGTTCTGTGTTTGAGTATCAGTGAACCAGCTGGTGGTCATTTCTAGTTTTTGAATCCTATTGGTTTCTCATGTTTCATCCCCTAGAAAGTTGTCAAGGTTTATAAATCAAGACCTTGTAGATCGTGATGGAAATGATTGGCTTGTGTATAACTATGATAGGAAAATATGTTCCCCCAGGATGCAATAGATGATTTCGTGGCCTCTCCTTCACAGAAGGCTGTTACAGATCAGGACTCACAACATGTGGCCATGCTTCATATGCAAAACCCCAATTCTTTCCTTATAACCACATGTAGATTGCATAATGATATAATTAATAAAATTCTTATAGATAATTTATACAGGTTAAAATTTAACCCAATATTTTTGATGCAGACATATGCCCATAAACATACTAATGAATAATTCATTTTTGAAAATCTTTTACTCCTGGCCTTCTCTTAGGTTTCCAACCTAATTTTTAATCATTCCTGTCTGGGATATTGAGTAACCAGTTGCGGTTCCCACTGTTTCATGGCCACTTGCTGTTGTTTTTGCCTTTTTTGTTGTAGAAATGCTTATCTCACTTCTTTCTCCACTTGGCACTCTAATACATCATCCCTCAAAACTCACTCAAGTGCAGCTTTCTTCAAGAAAACCTTCCCTGGTACTCCAGTTTGGGCTCACTGTCCCTGATTTTTGCTACCATGACAACCTTTTATAGAATTATTTTAAAATTAACTGTGTATTATACACTGGATTTTAAGTCTTTCAGAGACAAGTGCTGTCTCATTTACCTTTATACATAGGACTTAGCAAGGTGAACATACTCAGTATTTGTTCAACTGAAGAGTCATGTGCTGCAATTCATGTTTGGCAAAGTTCAAAACAACCATTCAAGTATAGGATTTTGTCTTAAAAATAGGCCCTTGTAAAGGTTGGATATAAAGAGCAGAACTCAGCAGAGGACTAAAAAAGGTTAATATAAAATTGCATTTTTAACGTGCTCAAGGGATAATAGATTTATATCTTGACTACATAAAAGTATGATTATGTCAGTCCTTGAAAATTTTTGGGTCAGCTTAAGTAGTAGATGTATAACTGGTGGAAGCTTAAATATATTCATCTAAGGTTAGGAATCTTCAATCATCCCAGGCTAATTTTCAGCAGGCCTGTAAATCTTATATTACTCTCAGTAGCTAAAAGAAAGTGAGTATGGAGAAGTTTTCATGTAGTACCAATACAATTAACTATTTTTTAAGGTTTAAAAAGTATTTATTATTAATGAGCTACCTCATTATAAGCTAGATAAATAATCAAAACAACCATTTAATTACCTAATATGGTAATATCTAATGGGAGAAATAAGCATTGTTGAAAGAACATTAATTAGTCTAAGATTTAGATAATTTGGCTCTATTCCCAGAAATGCCTTACTCCAGGTTTATGACATTGAGTAAATTACTAAACCTTTCTGGGATTTGATTTCCAAATCTATAGACCAGTAGTTCTCAACTAGTGGTGATTTGTGTCTCTAAGGGGAAATTTTGGAATATCTAGAGACATTTTTGATTGTCACAATTTGAAGGATTTTCCTGGCATTTAGTGGACAGAGGCCAACAGTACTGCTATGATTCTACAATGCAGATCCCAACAACAAACACTTATCAGTCCAAAATTTCAATATTGCCAAGACAGAATCCCTGGGCTAGCTCATCTATGACATGTTTTACCACCCTAAGTATCTCATTCTCAAACTTAGGCTGATCACATTTTTTAAATTTAATTTAATTTAACTTTTTATTTACTTATTTTTTCAGAGACAAAGAAGTTTATTTAGGAAAGGGGAATACACATTCAAGGGAGAATGTGGGCCATCTCAAGAGGGAGAGAGCACCTTTTGGGTCTCACAGTTCTTTTATAGGAGACCCCAGTGAGGGCGTAGGTAGGGTGCACAGCGGTGGTGGAGGTCTAGACTTCCTCAGAATCGTCAGTGGGTGGTGGCTGAATGGTGCCTGAGCTTGACCAAGTGTCAGACCTTCCTTATGGATCCTTTGTTTTCCAAGCATCACAGGAATTTCAGGTGGGGAGAAGGGCCATTATGATTAAAAGTATGGGCCTATTGAGGATTTTTGCCTAAGAAAGAACAGGCCCTGTAATGTGAAGATAAGATATGAAGTTTCTAGATTTTAAAACTATAGCTTCTCCTTCCTTTCTAGTTTGTCTCCTTTTTACCTATTTTTATTTTTCCTATCCTACCTCATTTCCCCTCTCTGAGACTTGGATCCCCTAATTTTAAGGGTGATGAAGGGGAAAGTCCATTTTCTATAGCTTCTTCAATACTGACAAGGGACAAAGGCCCTAACTATCCAAGGATCGGAAGTCTCATCCTAACTGACCTAAAGGAGACAGAGAGAAACTGGCCTCAGTTATTGAGTTGGGTTCTTTACAGTCAGGTCAAAAGCTGATATCACTGAAGGACACAGCCCCGGGAACATGAGGATCAGTAGGTGGTCTTTTCCTATGCGCCTGAAGTTTTTGTTGTACCCATTGTGCCAAGCCTGCCATCAGGCTTGGTTGAGTTGATGTTTGTAAAGCCTGGTTATTTGGCCAACAAAACCATTCATCTGCTTTTCGATGGTATTGCTATTGTAGTGCGCATCTACATGGAAAATTGACATGTTAGTGCATTGTACAATAATCCAGATATATCTTTACCCTGGACCATCTACTGATTAGTATTTCAAACTGGAATCTAGATAGCCAGCCTATTTGGTTATATATGACATTGTAAAAAGTCCTCAAGGCACAAAGCCTAAAACAAAGCATACAATTTAGTATATTGGCTGCTATAACTCTGTTCATTAGTACCAATAATTTGCTTACTATAAAGATTATATACCACTGCTATTTATCTTTTGTTTTTACATATTTGGCAGAGCTATCTATAAACCAAACATATTTTCTTTAGGTTTAAGATTATTGTATCCTTTTTCCCACTTTATGGGCGATTCCATTGACTCTTTATCTTTAAAGTTCCTGGTTTAGCAAAGAAATTCCCATAATTAAAGGAAAAAGTTCCACAAGAGTAGAAAGAAGAAAGATTCCTGGTTTATAGTACATGGGGTAACTTAAACAGGTTTTAGTTTTTAATTTTGAACATGACTCATAGACCCTCCATTACCTTACATGAATAGGAATTTTCCCATTTATAGTATCTGGTAGTATTGGACCTGTAAAACCTCAAGAGGGACAGGTACAGTTTTATAGCATTTTATAAAAAGTTAGAAGTTTTGGGCATCAGTGCCATATTATATTTCTTCTGTGAGCCTAAAAGCAGAAATACTATCATAAATTATAATGTAGAATATAAGGGGGATCCAAAGTTAGAACATAGCTACTTCAATTATGTGGGTAGTCTTTTAAATGGCCCCGTGAGTATGACTCTTCTTTTACTCCAGAATAGCACACTTATTTTTGGTTATACTTTCCTGTTTGTTGTTCAAGACCAAGTAGTTAGCCCAATGTTGGACAAACATAAATTTTTATAAAATATTTTCTGTTAAGGTCAGTGAAGGCTCTTCAGGGTTTTTAGGGACTCTTAGAGACTTTGAGGCTTTTCCTCTACCAGTTGTGCCATCTTCCAGGGTGGGTCATGGTCTTGCTGACCATATGGCTTCCCTTGAAGCACTGGGGACATTCCTCTCTCCAATGACCCTCCTTTAAAAATAATAACATTAGATGAATTGCCCATTAAATCTTTAAATGGTGTCATAGTAATTTTAAATACATTAACATAAGCAGAGAAGAATAATTATAGCCAGAATTTACTACTCTGTATTTTTTCTGGATTAAGCATTCTCAATATAAGCTAAATATAATTGTAGAAAACCCAGGATAGATTAAGCTATTTATCCTTTAGCAATGTGACAGTTTCCCAATGATAACTGTCGGATAGGTCCTAGCAGTATTTATAGGGAATGGGGAAAAACTATTTAATGTTGGAGAGCTTAAATGCTATAATTTAGTTGCAAATTATATTTTAGTAAATAGTAACTTTCAGAGATGTATATACATCCCTATGATTTAAAGTAAGATTCATCAGTGATATAAAAATGATACGTTAGTGTATTGAATTTTATGGCTTGGGATCAGTTCAGGATGAGCATCCATGCTAATAGAATTCTAAATTATTTCAGAGGAAATGGGTATTTTGAAATTCCTGGTTGTAACTAATGGTTATGACTTATATGTGCCATATTTTCATTAAATAAAGGTTGACATAAAGATCCCGAGAAAAGGTTTCAAAAGCAACTGCACAGGTACCATCACACTTTTTAAAATATGACTTTTAATTTGCTGTCTAAAATGTTTTATAAAGTCTGCAGTGAAAGCATTCATGACTCGAGGTGGCTGCAGGAAAGGCTGGTGTGGCTCCTCTCCTTATTGTCTAGTCCCTTTGCCTAATTTCTCCTCTGTTCTTCCTACTCTACTCCTACTTATAGTGACACTGGAGTTACCAAGAGTGAGGGATTGGGGCTCCCAAATTGAAGCTCAAGCCAATCCTTAGATGATAGGGCCTTTTTTTTTTTAAATCCCAGATGTCTAGCATGTAGGGTTCCAAAATTATCCCCTTGGCCAAGGCCTTAGGTTCTTTCCCTGTGGGCAGCCCTGGCTTGATTTCTGCACATTATAAACTCTGTCTTTGAGTCCCTCCTTCCCCTTGCTTCTCCTCTTCCCATTCCTCCAGTCCTTTCCTTCCATCTGATTTTGGCATGTACAGCTAAACCTTACTCCTTCATTTAAATCTTACTCCTTCATTTCATTACCAAAAAAACTCTTCCCAAACAGCTAATCGACAGGTCTCCTAGTTTTCTTTCCAGCCCACCGAGAAGATCAGTTTTTCAAAACAAATGCCTCCTTTCTCTACCCTGATTATTATGTTGAATGGGAATTGACAGAGCATGAGCACTGGATGATTACAAAACATTTATTTTACTCCTTGTTGAAATACATTGGTTGCCTCACTATCTCAAGGAATAGCAAACACATGCCTCATAATTGAGAAAAATGTAAGTCAGCAAGCTTATCTCTAACTCACCATGATAAAAGAAATTGAGTGTTTGGGAGTTGTCAGTAGTAGTTGTGCACTGCTTTCTTCATTGCTCTGTCAATTAATCCCCCTCCCCTCAAAATAGAACTGGTGAACAGGCAAAATTTAAGCCAGCAGTTGAAGTCTGCACTACTGCTGTTTAACTCCAAAATGTCCCTTGTGGGTCTATTCATCTCTGGTTTACAGTGGAGTGTATTAATCATTTTTTTTACTTATGCTGATGAGGAAAATGATGAAGGACTGGATGCTTCTCTTCCTTCTGCTTTGTCATCCTGATCCTGACTGTGCTGGGTTTTTTCTCATCAATGATGCAAGGTCCAGTGATTTGCCTTGTCCTTGCTGGTCATCGTTTCTCATATCTGATTGCTATTGGTCAGCATTATAGTCAATAATCTTGGCACTGATTTACCTAGCACTCTTGTCTGGCTCTGCCCATTGTCAGCACACTTTTGAATAAAAGTGCTAATGGTTGTCACAATTGAAGGGACATTCTTGTTATTTCTGATTGGCTTCCAAATTCATCTGTTGATACCCTGGAGGTAATTGTCAACTGCTTTATTTATAGAAATGGTTTATATAGTGTAGTCATGTCTAGTGAGTTGCCATATGGTCCCTTAATGTGTCATCAAATGGGTAATCAAAGCTTAGGAACAAATTTTCAGGAACTAATAAAACAACTGTGATGTATAGAATGAGCTTCACTTGGGACAGTAGATGTCAGTAGCTGGAGCACTGCAAAAGGCTTTGCCTTTCTCTCAGCTATTTGGTAGATGAAATTTTTAAATGGTATGCTCAGTACAATTAGTACTTCAATTCTTTTAAATTTAGAAAACAATACATGCTTATTGTTAAAAAAGTATGGAATGGAAGAATAAAAATGAAATGACTCAATTTTTCCATTTGATACCCCAATACTATTCTTGGGAAATATGCTTTAAGATAATCATAGAGATAGAAGAAGAATGGATATGGAGTCAGAATCACATATGTGAAGTTTAAAAAATATAAAGGAGTTGTGATATATATGACTTTTCAAGTTGTTTTTTCAATGGATTTATCCTAGAGAGTGTTATGGTCTAGTAAATGTAGGTCCATCTCCTTCTTGTTCTTTTTAGCAGTACTGTAGTATTCTAAATAGCAGGCACAAACATGGCTTAGGTAGGTCTTCAATTATTGAGAAACATTGCTAATGTTTCACTCTTATAAGTAATGGCTTAGGGAATATCCATGTTCATATATCAAAGGAATTGATTACTGAACAGATAGGCATACTTTGAATTTTGATGGATAGTCTCAAATTGTCCTTCCAAAAGACACTGTATTAGTTGACATGTTCAACCAACCTCAAATGGAAGTGCTCATTTCCCCCACACTCACATCAATGCCCCATGCTCTTCTTGGGGGGAAATATAGCTGTGAGCTTTTTTGTTTTTTAAATGCTTTGCCCCACAACTCCTACCCTGATCACACTCTTCAAATGAGGTTCTATTTACTCCATGGAGAGAATAAAACAATAGAAAACAAAAACAAATAAACAAAAAACAACAAGACACAACTCTAGAGATGCAGATCTTTTGAGCAGCTTAGCCCAAACCTTAAGCAGGGTGAAGAAAGTGACTTTTCATTTCCAGCAATGGCTTTTGCTTCTGCCTGTACCGAACCACAGTCAGCTTGGCTGGGTTGCAAGAATTCCTGAGGAAGGCTGGATTGGCTTGACCAGTCTGCAAGTGGAAGGTTTTTCTTCACTCTCCCTAAATTTCCAACCTGGGTCTTGGATCTAACTACTTCAATTTGAAAAAGTCCACACCTACCAGTGTATAAGTGACAGGGAACATTTGCTTTGAGACTTAACAATCACCCTTATTAGAACTTCTGAAAGGAGATAGAAGTCCCTGGACCTCGTAGCAAGTGTGTGAGAGTGACGGTCAAAGAAAGAAAACTGTGAATATATTTGCACATGCGCACATGCACATGTACACACACAGTGATACAGAAAAAGAGATGGAGAATTTCTTCTAAAGGAGTCCAAAACAACGAGCAAGGAGAATAGAGAAGAGAAAGTACTAAGTGAACATTAACCAAGAGGACCAAAAATGAACCTTAAATTGGATTAGCCATAACTTATAACTTGGCAGGATGAGGCAGAGGGGCAGGTGGTAGATTAAATTCCAGTAGGGAGCAATGAAAATTGTTAGATGTCCCCCTTACCTTTGGGATTCTTGTCTTACTCATACATCCTTTGAGGTCAATTTGAGTTTCTCATCATGCTTCTTCTCATTTATATTGCAAAGTTTGATATAATCCCATTTATTTTCTTCTAGTTTTCAGATATTACTGTTTGCTACATCTTTCTTTGCTTTATATTTTCATTTCCTTCATTTTCTGCATTATTTACTCTAAGTTAACACAGCCACCAATGAAATCCAGTCTCAATCTTTTCATCCAAGTGTGTGTTCTTGAAAAAATTATATATTTATGGATAATGCATAATACCACAGAGGTTGTTTTAAGCTGTAGTTCTACCTGGGTTCAATATCATCTGTGCTACCTACCTCCTGTATTATGAAAACAGAGTATTGAAAGCATAGAAGTGCCAATTTTAAACTGTACCTTCTAAAGAAATGGGCAGCCAAAGTGTTTGTTTTATAATTTAAAGTTAATTTACTAAATAGTTATGTACATGGGAACTTCTAAGGCAAGTCAGCCCAAATTCTCTGCCATAATTAGGAAGTCATCTATAAGTGGATTATCAAGAAAAAGAAAAGGATTGGAAAAATATCTGTCATTTCACTTGAAGCTAGAAGGTCGTTCCTTTTGTCACTTAAATGCTAAGTTTCTTCTCTTTTCTCATACATTCTATTCTTCTTGCCTTGTATTTGCTTATAAGATAGTTGGACATATGTTGCATTCACTTTTGCATTTAGTATGGAATTCTGGAAAATTCAAAAAGGTTTTGCAGTATATCCCTGGACTAAGATCACAAGCCAGGTATTCTCAAGCAATCTTATATTAAATAGCTTAAAACTGGTTTTTTTGTGTGTATAAATCTATAAATTTCATTTTTTCATAAATTTTTATACTTTTTTCCCATTATCCACTTGGACTGCAGCTACAAACTATGCAATCTCCAAATAACTTTGAACTCTGAAAATTCTATGTCCTTTAGTTTGAGATGACTCTACAGGCAGCCTCTGCAACAAAATCTATTTGGAGAATGAGCTATTATACTTGCACAGTGTGTATTTGATGGAATGGTAGGCAACTATAGTTCCCATGAACATGTATTGTATTAGAGTAGTTTGCATAGAAAAAAGATAATTGGATTTTTCATATAGTAGCCAACCAGTAAAATTATTTATGAAGATAGTTTCTTTTAATGTTGCTTGAGAATTTTTCTGGGTGAGTTGACAGATAAGTAATTGAAAAATAACATGAAAATAAAAAATAAAGATTCTTGAGCTTACTTTCCACAGTTGGGAGCTTTTGAGGCTCTAGAGGGAGAGAGTACTGTGGGCAAAGCTCTGGATTAGAAGCAAGAAGATCTGGTGTCTGACTCTTGGTTCTACTATAAATTAGTCATGTGACTTGCTCCCCTACATCAAAATCCTCATAAAAAAGAGCTCTGTACTACAGAGTAAGGTGTCAATAAATGTCTGTTGGTTGAATAAAGGAATGAATGAGGCTTTAACGATTCACTTCCAAATCCAAGATTCTGAAATTCCATTAGGAATTTGAACAAGTAATAAAAAGACAGCATCACAAATTAAAAACAAAAACAGCAAAAGACCTCCAGAAAAACATATTTTCTGTATAGTTTAAATTTGTAGGTTTACAGTTTTTTTTTGTGGTATTAGAGAGTGAACCCAGGGGCATTCTACCTCTGAGCTACACCCCCAGACCTATTTTATTTTTATTTTGAAATGGGGTCTTGCTAGGCTGATGAGAGTCTCACTACTTGCTGAGGCTGTCTTTGAACCTGCAATTCTCCTGTCTCAGCCTCCCAAGAACTGGGATTACAGGCATGCTAAATGACAATTTTCCCCACATAGGCACACAATGACTTCTAGACTCAGAGTACAGTGTCACATTAGATGGTTTAGAAAGAACCTTGTATTCTACAGAAATGTGACTCTGGATAAGGTCAGTTTGTCACAGAGGGGGATGAATTAGTTGTCCAAAATATCTAAATGTATGATGCATAAAGCAACATTGGAAACTATCAGGAAGATCTTATCAATGAAGTATCCAACATTTTGAATGCTTACTTCACAGAGGAAATGGTTTCACAAACCAGAAAACCCAAGTTGTCATAGAAACTCCCTTGCCAGACATTTTGTTTTAATTTGAGTATTGACAGATAGAGTGGATTCAGAGGCAAAGGAGCTATATTAGAAATATGAAAATTGGATGTTCTGCTTTTATTTTTAAACATGTTCAACTGATATCCATTTTCTAAAGGATTTTTAATATCAAGAAGGGAGAATGTGTTTTGTGCAAGTTACTCATAAATTTCTGTTGCAAAACTATATGAAATTGAATTTTGTTATAAAATGGTGTGTTTTCTCATGTTTATTTCTCATCATAAATTATTTACTTTGTATCATCAAAATAATTTTGCCCATATTATTTAGTGACATAGAAAGGAATACATCCCAACCGTCTACATGTCTATACATAGAATCCTATATCTTTTCCCTAACATATCATATAGTAGCTGCTGTTGGTTTAGAAATGAAAATTAATAATAAACTTTCAATATACTTATTAGTCAACCATTTTTATTATCTGGAGAGCAAATATCTATGGAGGGTCTGCTATAGGCCTGGCTATGCTAGACTCTCAATGTACTTGACCTGATATGATCCCTCATATACTCTGAAATAAAGGTCTTTTGAATTCTTGATGTAAGAGATATTATGTGATATCATGTAAATAGACAGAGGTATAAACTTATTGGACTTCCAAAATGACACCATGCTGCCTCATGGCATAGAGTTAACCAGACACAAATATCTAAGGATTAGAACAGAAATCTTATGATAGATAAGACACAGCTGACTCTGTAGTAAGGAGAATGTACAGGCTTCATTTGCAGAGGCCCCAACTGAACTATGTTAGCCCTTGAGTTAAACTTCAATAACCAGCCTCTCAGGCTGGTGTGAAAATTTGGAACACTTAATTCTGGACATTAATATATTTCCATATAATTTACATTAATACCATTTTGGCAAATAACTCAAAATATGCCTGCATATGTTTTCAGCTTTTTAAGCAGGAGGGATGTGATTCTGGGTTTTTGATGATGCACAACCTGTTGACTGGACATTTCCAGATTGCTCTGTGGAAGATTTAAGTGTTGTTGTTGGCTATTATTTTTTAAATGAAAGATTAAGTTGCTGTTGCTAAAATCATTTGTCTTGGGAATGTGCATCACTGAGGAATTTGGACCAATCAAATCACTAGGGAGAGAAATGTAATCACTTATAACTTAGCCAAGTTCTGATGGTGGGTGATTTAGTTGCACCCTTCTCAGCTCTATTGTGGTATTTTGTAATGAACATATATTAGTTGACAAGGGGCAATTTGTACAACAAAATATAACAGAATGAACATTTGGAGTATGAAAAATGACTGAAGAGGGCAACGTTGGAAAATGTGTAAGCAGATTTTCTGAAATATATGTTTAAAGATATAAAAATAAATATGTTTGAAGATGTAGTTGAGAAAGAAAAAGATATGGAAATGGTGATTGCCCACAGAAAAAGATTCATAGAGTTCATACATTCAGTATGATATAAAAATGATTTGATGGATATAACTAATAAAAAATCTACAAAATACTCAGAGGTCTGCATTATCAGTGATGTATTGTGTTCCTCTAATTTTCATGGATTACCACATCTAACATCTGCTCATTTTTCTTTTTCTTATTTGGTCCATGCCAACATGCAGGGTGCTGTCCAGGGTGCTGTCCATGGTGCTGAACCAGTACTGCTTATTAGAGCCTGGTGCTTGTCTGAAAATTTGCAGGGGGTGATTTCTTCCTCCCAACGGCAGGAACCTGTTTTCTTACCTTATACTGTGCTCAGATCATAAATGCAAAATATAAAGCTGCTAGTAACTTTTTTTATTGAAGTTTTCAAGAACGGGATCTCAATAGAAGTTCTTAAACTTAACATGGCTGAAACTGAGTTCCTGATATTTCCCCTAAACCAGATCCTCTTGTAGTCTCCCCATCTCAGCTAACAGCAACCCCATTCTTTGTGACTTGGGCTGAAACCTTGGAATAGTCCTTTACTCCATTACTTTTCTCACATTCCACATATATTGGGTCTGCTTTTAAAATATATTCAGAGCCGGGTGTGGTGGCGCATGCTTGTAATCCCAGTACTTGGGAGGCTGAGACCAGAGGATCCGAGTTCGTGGCCAGCCTCAGCTACTTAGTGAGGCCCTCCACAACTTAGTGAGACCCTGTTTCAAAATAAAGAATAAAAAATAGGGCTGGGGGTGTAGCTCGGAGGTAGAATGCCCCTGGGTTCAATCCCTGGTACTGCAAAAAAAAAAAAAAATCAGAATCCGATCAGTGTTTACCACCTCACTGTGACCATCCGTGTGCAAGCCACCATCATCTCTCACTGTTGAGGTTCCTAACTGGTCTTCCTGTCTATGTCCTGTGGCCCCTGGCCCACTTTGCACTTGCTCTTGCCTCTGTCCAGACTTCCATCACTCTATGCTTGGTATCATCAAAATGATACCACTTCTGCACTTTCTTGAGCTCTTCATTCAACATCTCTTCCCATTGCTATTAACTCTGGTTTTCCTATTTAAACTTGTTTTAGAAAGAAAAGAAGCCCCTCCACTTATAACAGTTTGTATTTCTCCTCCCCTGCTTGTTTTCCTTAGTATGTCTGCAATCAGGCAAACTATGTATTTTAATTAAATGTATTATTGTTTGTCTTGTCCTTTAAGATGTAAGCTCAGCGAAAGCAGGGACTTCTGTTTGTTTGTTTGTTTGTTTAGTTTTGTCTGCTGCTACATGAATAGTAATTCCTGGAACATACTAGGAGCTCAATAAATATTTTTCAACTGACTGAATATAATCATGTTCACAAATGATTTGAGGGGAAATGCAATGCCAATATTTGATGATATAAATAGATATCTCTGATTGGGTTGTTGGTTTAGGTCACCAAGAAAATGTTTTTAGCATTGGTTGATTTATGTTTTGGATCCTGGTGTGTGACAGTGCTAAAATGGTTCTGAATTTGACCTTTGTAGATGCAGAGGACTTTGGTAGAAGTTCTCTGGTGAGGTCCCAGGGAGAAAGTTCACATAAAGCTCTTTGGCATTATACTTGTTGCCTTCATAATTCACCCCTACTTCCAACATACATATATGTCTTAGGGATACTGAAATTCTAGTGGTGTTGGGATAAGAGGGGTATCCCCTAAAACCATTTCAAATGGGTAGAGGTAAGTTCTATCTAGAGTCAGTTCTAAAAACAAGGTTTGATACATGCTCCTGATAAAAATGATTTGGTAAATTGCACCAGCCACTAGGGGGTGCTGGACATTCATATTCAGAGCAGGATCCTCAGTTTCAGTGGGCTTGGCAAGAAATTGGGGAAGGGAAGAAGGGAGAGAAGGTGTGTGTGGGGGGTAACAGGGAAGGAAATAGATAAAATAATGTTGTGTGCATGTATGAATGTATCACTCTGAATCTCACAATCATGTGCAATTACAATGCACCAATAAAAATTAAAATAAATTGATAAAAAGGGGGAAAAGAAATCTAATCTACTTATCAGACCATTTTTAAAAATGTATATTCCATTTGGCATTTTGGGTAAAACTTACATTTAATACTGCCATCATTCCCCCTTTTCTTAGTATGAAGGAGGGGATTATGGATTAATCTGGTTTTTCCTTTAATCCTTGATATTCTCATTTCCATTTACCAAGTGGCAGTAATTAGTGTGGGGGAGGGTCAAGACACTGGATCCTTGCTAGTGCTTTTCCCTTCCTTTGGTCACTTTCCCCCAAAGTGTAAAAGTATTTTAAGTGATTCTGCCTGTGTGTGTAGGAGAGAGATTTGAAGAAAAAAATTATTTTCAAAATAACTATTATTTGTGCTTATGAATATTTATCCTTTCAGATTTTTAGTTTCACACTATTTTAGTTTAGGAAAATGACAGCCCATACATCATTAACTTATTCTTTATACCTTTTATATGTGACTGTTTGTGAAGGGAACAGGGAACAGGGTAACGTTGTCAGGAGCTAAACAGAAATCTGAAAAGAGCAAGGGGTAAAAAGTAGAATTAGAAATACATACACAAGTGATTTTCCTCTTCTTCTCCAACATAACATAGCTTTCTATCTTTAACTTAAATGTGGTCTTCTTTAGTTATGACCAAAAAACCTTATAGTGTACACTGGCAGATAAATACTGGCAGAAATATCTTGATTTCTTTAAATAGATTAGTTGGTGGAGACGCTGAGTCAACATATGTTGTCATAATGTGGTGGTTAAAGTCAAGTTCTTTGGTATTAAAGACCTTGTTTTATAACTAAAGTCCACTGCTTATTAGGTAGGTAACTTCAGGCAACTTATTCTCTCTTTTGATTCTCAGTTTCCTTATACAATTCAATGGTTTAATAATCTCTATCCCATAAAGTTCTTCCTGGAGAAATACACACACACACACACACACACACACACACACATTCATATGTATAATGACTATCAGTACAAAATATAGAATGCAATAGTTACTTTATAGAAACCAATCCCTTTCTACTTTTATATAAAGATTTTAATTTAGTTGTTAAATTATTCCTGTCCTCATAGAAAAGTTTGAAATTGACTTTGTCATTCTACAACATAGTACAATATATGTATAAATCACTAGTAAGAATGCTGCCATCAATTTTCTTGAATGTAAGAAAAATTAGTACTTTTCATAAAAATGACTTTTTGATTACTTTTACATGGACTTTGAAGAAGAAATCAGTACAAGGTAATTACTAAATATCAAAGTTATGTAAATGGAATTATACTTGATTAAAGCAGCCTGAGCAGAATCAACTTAAAGTATAGTGAGCTACACTAAAATGATTACATGAAATTCTCCCTTTGGCTTGATAAATACTGAGACCAAATCCTCTGTGGTGTGGGTCCCATGGCTGTCATAGACATTAACTTATCTGTTCCTCCATCATATTTTCTGCAGGTTTCAGAGTTCATATGTCTACAACTTATGTCAAATGCCACATACTGGTAGAGAGTGGTGATAGTATTACATTTTAAATCTTAGATTTTCCACTCAATTCATTGTGGGATCTTACATAAGCCCATTAATTTGTTTGAAACACAACTTTTGTCTATAAATGGTAGAAATAATTCTGCAAATTGTAGAGCATTGCATTGAGACCTGTGTGAAAATGTATAATACATGAGAGCTCTTTATAAACCGTAAAGTACTCTACGAATGGGAGATGGTTTCTCGATGCCAGACTGATGGTTGCTTCTTTCACTTTTCAAACTACATTTCTGTAGCAACATACACTACTGTGCAAGTGGAGAATATTTATTAAGGGCTCCAAGACGATGTGGGAAACCAGCTTTTCTACTTTCTTTCCTAAATGGTGGTGGAAAGATGTCTGTAAGATGGGAAAATAGGGAATCAACTGGGGGATGGTTTACATTTGTGTAAGAAGAGAAATGATGCTTAATGTGCTTTGGAAATTAGACAATGTTTAGAAATCTGTATAATTTTTCTACTTGAGTGTTGAGTATATTCATTGAGTAGACCTAGGTGGATTCTTATTCCTAATTTCAATGTATCTTTTCCCATGACTTTGGGAAACACCATAGTAGGTTCTGTCATTCCAGACCATCAGTTCTCTGCCATTAGAGCAGATGAGCTGCCCCTGGGCGTGGGCAATACGAGCATCACATGGCCCCGAGCCTCTCTTTCAAGGCTCTTTTAGGTCCTCCTTTCTGCATAGGCAAGGATCATACCAGGAGCTTGTCTGTCATTGTGATCCAGCTGCTGAGATGATATTTCTTTCCTATTTTTCTCTATCCAACTTACAGTGTTCATAAAATATCACAAATAATTTGAATTGCTTTCATTGGTACTTATACTGCAAGTTCACATTTAGCTAAAGTATTCATTTGGAGCACAAAAAAAATCTAGATTAGGAAGTTGATTTTTTCTCCCTCTTTCAATCAGTGTACCATATGCCTTTATAAATGTTGTGTAGAAACCTGTCTCCTGGGGAAAATGGGCTCAACCCATACCTTAATGACTATTGTGAAAATCTGTTTTGGTTTCATTAAAAGTTTTCACATATGTGAAGAGTACATTTAAAATTTTAATGTATTTATAACTTGTTTTTCTGTGCTTTTTTTATACTGAATTGTAACTTGTCTGAATGTGCTGTTTTGAACTGATATTTAAAACTGTATAGGGATCTTGTGGTTATTGACAAAAGTACTTAATAGAAAACACTGTGACATTTTAAAAATTGTCAGTTTCTACTGGATGACTCTTGAGGTTGTTGCAAACATCTCACAGTTGACATTTAGTCATTTTTTCTGATGCCAGGTGTCTTGCATAAGGCCTTCTGAGTATGTTGATGCTGACGTATTGGGCATTTAAGAGGTATCTAGAGGGGGAGCTTTCCAAAAATTAAAAGTTTTCTCTTTCATGGTAATTTGCTGCAATTCCAGGTTGATTTCTTTTGACGTTTTGCTTTTGAACACATTGTTTCATGAGTGAAATCACTCATTGAGAACTTGTGTGCCTATTATATAATATGTCCTATGCAGATATGGTAATCAATCATTTCCTCCTGGGGAAAATAATTAGCTGGTTTTGATGGGGATGGAGTGAAAGAAAATAATTTGAGGACATCGAGCTCCTGAGTGTGGTAACAAAGGGCTGGCAGACAGAAAAGATACACAAAACTTTGGCCATATGAGATGTTTGATTCATACTTATTAAATAAAGTTATTTAGTTAAATAAGCCTGTGGTCCTAATTTTATCAAGATGTGATCTAGTGGAATGCCTATTGCCTTGGGTGTCAGGAAATGTGGGCTTTGCAGGGCTGGATCTGCTGCTCAGCCACCTATGACCCCTTAAGTAAGTCACTTACTTTCCTGGGCTACAACCTCCTTATTAGTAGAGTGATAGAGTAGGACTAAATGATTTCTAAAACTCTATGAGTCTTTTAATTCTTATAGCCTGTACCCCTGACTTTTAATAAAAATACTGATTATTAATATTTATTGAGAAATTAAAATGTAGTGGGGTAGTACCATCTTTATTCCCACATCACAAATAACACAATTTGTAAGTTGACAACCCCCAAATCTGTTCCAAGTGCCAGAACCAGGATTCGAACTGTTTTAGTGTTTAACCATTATACTACATGGTTGTAATGGTTTGGATTAAGAATGTCCCCTTAGCCCTCAGGGAAACAAGGTAGCATTGATGGAAGCCAGGTTTGGTTGCTAAGGAGGGAACCATGGGGGTGTGGCCTTGGGAATTATATATCTGTCCTCCTCCACCTGCTACCTCTCTCCTTCTGGCCTCCATGAAGTGAGAGTAGAACCTTGTGCTCTCCCTCTCTCCACTTCCCACCATCATGCCCTGAGCTCCACACTTGCAGCCTGATGTGGACTGAGCCTGGAATCTCCAAGAAAACTGTGAGCAAATAAATCTTCCTTTAAATTGTGTGGTCAGTCCTTTTGGATTATAGCAGTGAGAATGTTGGCCGAGACAATGAAATGGCCTTCGGAGTGAAGGCCAGTGGATAAAGAGAAGCTCATCCTCCCAATACTATGTAACTCTCCAAGATCACTCTGAAAGTTGTCACTGCGCATGAAAGAACACAGATTGATTTTTAGGAGACTTACATAGCCTTGAATTTCAGGGTATTTGAGAGACCGTCTAAGTTCCTAATGTGGTTTTTTGTTGTTGTTCAATGGAGGAATCCTTTCTATAAAACTGCCTTTGCTAACTGGTGGAGAGGGACAGGTGTTGAAATCAGCCAATAAAGAGGGAGAGCCAGTAGTTTCTTTGAAACATCTATTAGAACTAGCAGTGAGTGAAGATGTATCTCCTTAGATAACTGGATCCCCCAGTCCACACAGAACTGGTGACACATGCCAGTTTTTATTTATCACCTCAGGAGTCATTCCGATTTCTCAGAAACATGTGTAAACTGTCCACTTAGGTGAACATTTTTATGTCGCTGATGTTGGGGGCATCTACTTTAAGTTCAGAAATTTGCAGCTAATAGTTATTTTCCCTGCTGTGCTTTTTGCTTATGCATTTGTTCAACCTACTCCTTAATGGTTTCAAGCTGCCCACCTGCCAAGTCAAAAGCACTTGCCTCTAAGATGTGTTGAGTCAGTTTTGTCTTAACACAACAGAAATTAATTTATCGGGAAATTTTGGGCTACATCATCTTAAATATATCAACTTAAGTAAAGAGTAGGTAAAGAAAATGAGATTCCAATAGTTGCTTTCTAGAGTCATCTCATTTAACTCTAATAGGTTAAGTGTTCATTTTATGCTAATGCTTTCAATACTCAATGAATATTTAAACATTTGTATAAATAATTGGCTTTTAGACTTTCTAGCAGACAGATTGTGACTGATATCTCTAACCAAGTAAAATATAAATTTTCAAAATAGTTTGCTTTCTCCATTTATTTGTGAACTCACATATGGAAGGGTATGGAGAAAAGAATGCATACTTTAAAAAAATTGAACTGGACAGCTAATTAAAATGGAAAATATAATTTATGGTTGCAAGTCTATCTTTTTTTAAGTCCTTGAGAAATGAAATGCAAAAGGATAATTAATCCTTACACATTTAACACCTTCATCTCAATACCTGATGGAGTCATTGGGGTTTGAAGTAATGGGAGAAAAACATTATGTGAAAAGGGTAATGTATAGAATTACTCGATTTCAATCTCCCTTTACCTTCTCAAGTACTAGGAGATAAAAGTATCTTAAAAATAAATAAATAAGCTGGGCCTGGTGGCACATGCCTGCGGTCCCAGTACTTGGGAGACTGAGAGGGAGGATCACAGGTTCCAGGCCAGCTTCAGCAACGTGGCAAGACCCTTAGCAATTCGGCAAGACCCTGTTTCCAAATAAAGAATAAAATAGGGCTGGAGGTATAGCTCCAAGGTAGAATGTTCCTAGGTTCAATCCCCAGTACTAAAAAAAAAATATTTAAAAAAGGAAAATAATCTGTAACACAGAGATGCATGTTTGTCTCCCTTCAGAACTGAAGCAAAACATTAGAATTCACATCCCTCAACTGGATGTGGTGGCGCACACCCATAGTCCCAGTGCTGGGGAGGCTGAGACAGGAAGATAGCAGGTTCAAAACCAGCCTCAGCAATTTAGGGAGACCCTTAGCAATTCGGTGAGATCCTGTTTGAAAATATTAAATAAAATAGGGTTGAGGATGAAGCTGCAAGGTAGAATGCTCCTGGGTTCAATCCCAGTACACCCCCCAAAAAATCTGTGTTCAAGTTCTCCAGTAGAAGTTATAAAAACTCTATTTGTAAAATAATCTATAACACAGAGATGCATGTTTGTCTCCCTTCAGCACTAAAGCAAAGAGTCAGAATTCACATCCCACTGGAAGTGCCCACGAATGCAGCACAGGGGAACCTGAGAAGCAGCCAGGTGCCTTTAGCAATATAACAAATGGGGGATGAAAGAAGACTGTAATATAATTCTTGCTGTATTAAACCTTTCTTTGTTTTTCCTTTATCCATAAAAAAGGTAATGTATAAATTACATTGCATCTAACATAAATAAATGCATTAGTTTGCTATTTCATATCCAAATTTGTGTTTCTTACTAAATTTATGTTTCTGCCTCGCTTTCATCCCTGAATCACAGAGATGAACAGTGATGGCCTGAAGATTTAATTGTAGACGTTCTATATTTCCTACCTCATACTTAATCTCACATTTTCTTCAACTTCCCTCCAGTTACACAGTCCTAGTTTGATCTTATATCTCCCTTTTGCTTAACTTCCCCTGAAAACACACTTTGATCTTGTCTCTGTCCATGCTCCCCACTGTGGTGGTTGTGGGATCTTGAGGAAGGTGTCTAGCAAGGTTCCTGGTTCAGAGTGGCAGATTTTTAAGTATTGGTTTTGTTTTTCTGGCTGCGGAGCGTCCTCCTCCTCCACCCACTCAGATCCGATCACAGCTCTTGCATGGAGCCCATGGAACTGGCATCCTCCTCTGAACCAAATAAGGAAACTTATTTGTCACCTAATAGATGCCACTCTCAATTATTATTTTCTTTTTCATGTCATATGATCAGGATGCTTTGAGTAGAAGCAATAGGAATAGATTTGGTTAGCTTTAGTAAGACGGGACTATTTGGGGGAGGCGATGGTTAGCTCACTGGATTCACCGGAGCCTGGAGAACCAGGGCTGGAAACAGATGGGGACGGAGGAGGCAGCACATGGTGAGGGATGAGAAATCTGATGAATGGTCTTCCCACAGGAGTAGTCTGCTCAGCCAGTCACTCCTGAGATGAAACTCCAGCTGCTTCTCATGTGGCTGTTACTTAGGATACAGATAGGAAGAGTCTTTGTGATGGATGCAGCTTGACCATACCAGGGCCATGAGTGGAAGGATCTTCCATTTTTGCCTCCCCAGCAGAGGACAGACACCTGATTTATCATCCCCAGAGACTTCCCACAGCTGGAGACAGAAGCCTCTGTAAGGAAACCTGGATGCTGATAGGAAGGAGAAATAGATATTGATTGATTAAATAATCAAAATGTTCCTTACCAGTTTTCCCTTCAAACTGCAGAAATGTTAATTTCCTTGAGAGAAGAGATTGTATCATACTAATTTTGGTGCTCTTATAGTTTTTTATAGATCATATATTTAATAATTCCTAGTTATGTGTGTACCAACATCTAGTTAAGGTGCTGTATATATGGTATTGTACATATGAACATTACTACTATCTTCATAGAGCTTGGTTTTTGGTGGTGAATGAGCAAAATGGTGAAAATTCAGGTCATCTTAATGATGTGTTATGGAGACCAGTAGAATGTGCTGTGGTTCAGGACTTGCAGTTTTAAAAAGTGGTCAGAGACAGTGTCACTAGGAAGGGGACATTTGCACAAAACATGATGGATGAGAGGGAGCCAGCAATGCAGAAATCTGGGGGAAGCGTGATCAGGACAAATGCAAGTGCAAAGGCGTAAGGTTGTGCATGAGTTTCTTTTTTAAGGTTTAATTTTAAAACAAATTTATTAATATACTTAAGTAGTTCTCCAGGCATTTGTATCTTTCCCCAATAAACTGAATTTGGAGTTCTATTCTGGATGCATGGGTGTATATATTTGTACACTAAATATTCTTTGTTTACCTCCCTCTTCTCCCTGTCTTCCTTTTTTTTTTGGCATGTTGAGGACCAGCATAGTATTCAATGTGACTGGAAAGAAAGCAGTTGGAGATGAGACCAGAGCTGTAAGAGGGAAGCAGACCACCATGGGTGCAACACATGTAAGAGATGTGGCCTCTGCTCCCAAGGAACTTGTGATCTAATAGAAGGCCCAGATGTGTGAGGATGTACTTTAGTACATTAACCCAAACTAGGCCTGGGGCAGGGGCTGACTGCCCCTGGAGACCTCGGCAGAAGGGCAGGCCTGGTTAGGTCTCCATTTCTCTCTGAGCTTTCTGAGGGAAGGATGTTATCTTATTCATTTTACATCTAGGGTGGTTTGTAGAGTGCCTTGCATGGACCTTTTGTGGTTGTGTGTGTGTGTGTGTGTGTGTGTGTGTGTGTGTGTGTGTGTGTGTGACTTTGAATGGCTGGCAATGGATAGGATGGACATAAAGTATAAGGAGGAGCTAGTTTTTCCTTAATCATACATAAAGGAGACTTAGAGAGATTGAGAAAAATAGGACAGTCACAGAGCATGAAAGAGCTGTGATTTCAATCCCTGCAATCTATCCTCTCTCCTCAGTACTTTATCTGTCTCTGGTGTCCTTATTTTGATGTTGTAATGCATTTAAAACAAAAACTCCTGTAAAGATTTTGGAGCATCAAACATATTGTCTGTATTAGTTGCGTGGTTTGTAATGTCAAGGTATTTGATCATTTTACTGCCATTTTGGGATATGATTAATTGGCTTATTTGTGCCATTGTATCCCCATATGGAAATTGTTGTGCTTGTTTTACAGTTTTTCCCTACAGTGTAACTGAAGAACACACAAATGTAAAATGGAAACGCACCTTGGTATGCCTGCGGGCAGCTATCAGAGGATGATAATTTGAATTTTTCTATTGCAACTGGTGCTGCTAGTATACTCAATCACTTAGTATTGTCTGATGTTGAGTGGCTCCTTCCACAATGGCCTCTTGAGTTGTGAAGTGGAAATTTGGTGCCCTTATGTAACTGAGTATTTGCATTATTTAATTAAGCAAGGTGCTACATGAATCAACAACAAACCCAAGCTGAATATCAGGAAAACACATTTCAATTAGAGACAGCAGGACTAGTGCCCGAGGGCCCCATTCATCGGGTAGACAATGTGACAATGCCAGAAAAAAATGCAAATTCTTTTTTTTTTTTGGTACTGGGGATTGAACTCAGGGACATTCTACCTCTGAGCTACACCCCCAGCCCTATTTTATATTTTATTTTGAAACTGAGACCTAGAAAGGACAAATTATTTGTTCAGGTTGTTCTGTTTAGTAGAAGTGTCAAAGGAGGGATGGATCCAGGGTGGGATGACTCCTTGTTCAGTCCTTCTTTTAAAATCTACTTTTATTGGTGCATTGTAAACATACCATGGAACTACCTACAAAACTACTAGGTCACATTACTTTTGAGTTTGGTCTCCAGACCCAGTCAGAGTCTTGCAGGTGTTACTGAAACACTGGTTGACAAAACCCAATAAAATGACCACCTCTGCTTCCCTAGCCAATGGGTCTTAGGAGGTGAACAATGGGAACACCTTTATAAAACGATACCTGTGCCTCACCACATACCTACTGAATCAGAAATCTGGAGATGCCATGATGAATATCATGGTGGTGAGTACATGTGGGAGATTCTAATATAGCTCTGAAATACTAATGTTATGTTAATAAAGCCTAAAATGACCTTTTAAAAAGTGTTACCACCTGACTTGATGGACTCATACTAATCTTGTCACCCTTTGATACTGTCATATCTTTTCATACACACACACACACACAAAACTATTACTGAGATAAGTCTCCCTACTCTTGTACATATTTATTCATTCAACCATTCAACAAATATTCATTGAATGTCTAGAGTATCCTAGGTACTCGGGCTAAGGTGGTGAATAGACAAATTCAATATGCCATAGAGTTTATATTCTATCAGGGGAGTAAGATAACAAAGAAGCAGAAATATCCCTACCTAAGGGAGTGGTAAACACTGTAAATAAAATTGAGTAAAGGGATAGAAAGCATTGAGTGGGACATTGGGAGCTATTTAATTTGAATAATCAGGGAAGACTGAGGAGGTGACAACTGAGGAGGGTCCTGAGTGAAATGAGGGAGCAAGCTGTGGGAAGATAACAGGGAGAAGGGAAGTCCAGGCAGCAGGAAGAGCAAGGGCAGAACCCCTGAGTGAGCCACTTGGAAGTTATCTTTTGTGTCAGTTTAACACCATTGTTTGGTTCTGTAGAACAGTTATGCTAATCTTTCTAAAATTTAGAATTTAATTTATCGGGATCTGAAGGCTGAACTCTATTGAAATAATTTAAAGACCTCTCATTACCATTTTCTTCTCTTAGCTTCAGGTTCTTCTTAACCATATTTAGTATACCTTTGGCTGTTTGCTTGATGGAGAAAACAAAAATTAAATACAAGTTGAATGGTTGTGAGTATTCGCTGACATTTTTGTTTATGTATTTAAAAGAAAAGGTACATTATCTCCTTGTGGGTGTCTGGAATCTTCCTGTAGTTGAACCAATCAGATTGGTGGACCTAACACTACTGGCATATATTTTGGGCAAATATTCTTTATAGCTTCTGACAAATACTAAATTAATGCTAAATGTCCCCCCCCCCCGCACAGACAGATACCAAGAGCCAAGGACATAATATTCTTTATTAATTTTCTGGCTTTTAATGTCTTTTCTTTTTGTTTTTGCAAGCTAACCTTTTTGTCACCCTTGGCATTTTTCACAGACTCCAGCTCTTTTGACTTTAAATTTGTCTGACATTCTTCATATAGGTCATTGCTACTCTTCCATTTCCTTCTTTATTATATGTTCATCCTCCCACTTTAATGTGGTTGTTTTGACACTTGAACCCCTTAGAAAGTTCCCTCAGAAGACTGAGCTTTTGCCTCCTCTCTGGAGCTGTGTGTGTGTGTGTGTGTGTGTGTGTGTGTGTGTGTGTGTGTATAAGCATGTGCATGTTGAAATGTCATTCTTTAGAAATGTCATCCTTTAGACTCTCTGCTTCCTTTTTGAAGTAGGTAAGTCTCTATTTAGATGTTCTGAGCATAACTTCATGTGTGTCTTCTTATTTTAGTAAACTTTTTATTAACATTATATCTTAGTTCATTTGTATTGCTATAACAAAATCCTGTAGACTAACTAATTTATAAGTAATGGAAATTTATTTCTCACAATTCCGCTGGCTGGAAATTCCAAGACCAAGGTGCTAGGAGAGTCAGTGTTTAGTGAGGGTTTCTATAGGCTTCTAAGATGGTACCTCTTTGCTGTATCCTCACATGGCACCAAGTAGAAGGAAAAAAGGGCCTAGCTAGTTCCCTTCATCCTTTTATAAGGCACAAACCCCATCCCTGATGGTAGAGCTCTCATGTCCTAATCACATCCTAAAAGCCCCATCTTTATTACTGTTGCACTGGGGTTTAAGTTTCAACATTAATTTTGGATGCAAACATTTAAATCGGCCGGGCATGGTGGCACACACTTGTAATCCCAGTACTTAGGAGGCTGAGACCGGAGGATCCAGGTTCGCGGCCAGCCTCAGCTACTTAGTGAGGCCCTCCGTAATTTAGTGAGACCCTGTTCCAAAATAAAGAATAAAAAATAGGGCTGGGGGTGTAGCTCGGAGGTAGAATGCCCCTGGGTTTAATCCCCAGCACCGCAAAAAAAAAAAAATTAAATTACGTTGTAACAGAGCCCCTTTGAAATTATGGTATGTACACACAATAGAATTTTACTCAGCCATAAAGAACAAAATTATATCATTGCAGAAGAACAATTGGAACTAGAGAGTATTATGCTAAGTGAGATTAGCCAGTCTCAGAAAGTCAAGGGTCATATGTTTTCTCTCATGTGGAAGCTAGAGAGAAATTGGGAACCAAAAGAGCTTTAGATAAACAAGGAGATATATGAGTAGAATAGAGAAAGGGGATTTGGGGAGGGAGGCAGGGGAGGGAAAAGGGAGACTTGATGAAGAAAACGGTTCAAATAATACTAAGTAATATGTGAAGTTATGGATTCCAATCTCAATAATATGTACAGGGAGAGAGAAAGGGAGCAGGGTGGGATACGGGGAAATACACTAAGTGCTGTGTGCATATATATTTCTATTACATTGAATCTCATTATGATGTATGATTACAATGCACCAATATCCCAAAGCCAGTAGAAGGCAGGGAATAATTAAAATCAGAGCAGAAATCAATGAAATAGAGAACCAAAAATAATACAAAAGAACAACAACAACCAAAGCTGGTTCTTTGAAAAGATCAACAAGATTGATAAACCCTTAGCTAACCTAACCAAAAGAAAGAGAATTGACTCAAATTATTAAAATAAAAAATGAAAAAGGAGATATCACCAAAGACAACAGGGAAATCCAGAGGATCATCAGAAACATTTTTGAAAATGTATACTTCTGGCCGGGCGTGGTGGCGCACACTTGTAATCCCAGTACTTTGGGAGGCGGAGACTGGAGGATCCAGGTTCGCGGCCAGCCTCAGCTCTCTCTCTCTCTCTCTCTCTCTCTCTCTCTCTCTCTCTCTCTCCTTAGCAAGGCCCTCCACAACTTCGTGAGACCCAGTTTCAAAATAAAGCATAAAAAAATAGGGCCGGGGGCGTAGCGCGGAGGTAGAACACCCCTGCGTTCAATCCCCGGTACCGCAAAAAAAAAAAAAAGATAGATTAAAGACCTGGAAATTAGACCAGAGACTTTGAAATTACTAGAGGAGGGCATAGGTCCAACACTCCACCATATAGGCACAGGTAGATACTTCCTCTATAAGACCCCCAAAGCTCAGGATATTGAAATAAGAATTAATAAATGGGACAGCATTAAACTAAAAAGTTTTCGCTCATCAAACATCTAAACAGAGAGCCTACAGAATGGGAGATCTTTGCCAGCTATTCCTCTGATACAGGACTAATATCTAGAATATACAAATTACTTAAAAGTCTTAACACTAAAAAACCAATAACCCAATCAAGAAATGGACAATTGAACTAAATAGACACTTCATAAAAGAAGAAATGCAAATAGCCAATACATGCATGAAAAAATGTTCAACATCATTAGTAATAAGGGAGATGCAAATTAAAACTATACTAAGATTCCATCTAACCCCAATCAGAATGGCAGCCATCAAGAAGTCAAACAACAATAAATGCTGGTGAGGATGTGGGAAAATAGGAACTCTTCTACCCTTTTAGTGGGATTGTAAATTAGTGTAGCCACTATGGGGATCAGCATGGAGATTCTTCATAAAACTGGGAATGGATCCACCATATGATCCATCTCATCTACACCACTTCTGGGTATCTTTCCAAAGTGACTGAAATCAGAATATTATATTAATACATGCATATCCATGTTTATAGCAGCATAATTCATAATAGCCAAATTATGGAACCAACCCAGGTGTCCATTAACAGATGAATGGATTACAAAGTTATAGGATATACACACAATGGAATTCTACTCGGCAATAAAGAAGAACAAAACTATGTCATTTGCAGGAAAATGGATGGACCTGTAAAACAGTATGTTAAGTGGGATTAGTCAGTCACAGAAAGTGAAGGGTCATATGTTTTCTCTCATATGCAGAAACTAGGGAGTAATTGGGGTGTAAAAGGGACTTTAGATAATGGAAAAGAAACTCCAGTGGAGCGAGGGAGGTGGTTTTGGGGAGGGAGGGCAGAGGGGAAGAATTAATGAAGGAAACGCTTCCACTGACATTATGTACATATGTGAGAATACCAGTGCCCATCTCAATATCTTGTATGGGGAAGGGGGGAGGGAGACGGGGAAAACTCACCAAGTGCTGTGTGCATGTATGTCACTGTCACTATGAACTACATTATGATGTGAGACTCTCAAGCACAAATGAAAGTATTAAAAAACAAAATGAAAATTATAAACACTAAAAAAATAAAGAAGAAATTAAGAGTCCCAGTTTTTTCATTGTTCTGATGAGTTGCTTTTCTGCAATTAGTTTCTTCATGCTGAGGATAGAAACTGAGGAACTGGCCCCAAAGCCTGGGAAGGCACTGTAACCTATTATCTGGCTGGCACAGCCTAGTTAAATCCACATTTGTATAGTTCTTGCCTTTTGTCCCAATATACCCTCTTTCTTCTTATAGAAGATATTTGTACCCCTGACCAAAAGTGGAGATTTGAGACAGAAAAAGTCTCTGTTTTGCTCAGGGCCATCTTTGAATAGGCCTGTTTTCCTCCACCAACCTCTATTTCCTGAGCTTTGGTTGAGTGGTGAGCAGCACAACCTTCAATTCTGGTAACATCAGCAGGTCCTAAATTTATGTCTTAAGTCTTCCTTTTGCTTCTTCAGTGGACAAACTCCAAGATGATACAGTTACTGTGTGTCTTTGTGTGTATATATGTGTGTGTGTGTGTTACTGAGGATAGAACCCAGGGGCCTTCTACCTCTGGGCTACACCTCCAAACCTATTTTATTTTATATTTGGAAACAGGGTCTCACTAAGTTGCTGAGAGCCTCATTAAGTTACTAAGGCTAGCTTCGAACCTATGATCCTCCTGTCTCAGCCTCCCAAGTACTGGGATTACAAGTGTGTGCCACCATGCTCACCTGATACAATTACTTTTTTCCGAATTTTTTGCCACACCAGCATCACCAGCCAGTGCTTTCCAATAAAGCACCTTATCTTCAATCTAATGAATTCTGATAGAGGAGTGATTGCTCATTTTTTAGCATACTGTAGTATTTTTTTATGTTTTTATTGGTGCATTGTAGTCTCACATCACAATGAGTATCAGTTTGGTGTTAACATACATGCACACAGCTCTTGATGTCCCTCCCCGCCGCCTCCCCCCCGCCTCCCCCCCACCTGTAGCACTGAGAATGATGTTGGTATAATCTCATATATACACATTGTTTATGACAGTAATTCCATAGATTCACTTCTTTCTTACCCTTCCCCTTCCCTTGTACCCCTTCCCTTGCACCACTGAGGGTTCTCCGTTGTCATTGGAGCATACTGTAGTATTAAGAGCATGGGAAACTGGGTACACATCCAGCTCCACCACTTATTCTCTGGGTGACTCTCTACAAATGGCAGAGAAGACTGAAATAGTAAAGGCCAAGTGCTTAGGGCAGTTATTGGTACATCATCAGTTTTCGATTTGTTATTGGTCATCATCAGCATTATCCATATCAACATGATTCTGAGAGAAGAAATTATTGTCAAGTCAAGAATTAGCATATTCTGCTGGGTATGGTGGTGCACGTTTGTAATCCCAGTACTTGGGAGGCTGAGAGTAGGATCGCAGGTTTGCAGCCAGCTTCAGCAACTTAGTGAAGCCCTCTGCCACTTAGACCCTGTTTCAAAATAAATAAAAAATAGGGCTGGGGGGGTATAGCTCGGAGATAGAAAGCCCCTGGGTTCAATCCCTAGTACCAAAAAAAAAAAAAAAGAATTAGCATATTCTCTAAAGTGTTTGGATTGTTGATATTCCCTATCACAATGATATTGTAGCTTTCTAAAGTGTTTCTAATCTATATTAAGAAAATATCCTTCACATCTTCCATTCCTGAGAGCTTCTATTTTTGTGTATAACAGTTTAACTCAACCCAATTCCTGGTACCAAACTTGCATTTCACACACTCATCAAGGTATTCAATAGAATAACAGCCCTTACTGGTATCAAAAGAAATATCCTA